>CAAKHD010000072.1:150294-169258 GCA_901007705.1 Fistularia tabacaria | reverse complement strand
ACTGGAGTTCAGACGTGTGCTCTTCCGATCTCTGGTCAGGAGCAGGCAGCTAGGTGGAAGGTGCTAGCATACACTGCCAGGGGGAGTGGCGGCGCAGCAAGGTGCACAGGTTTACACCACCGGGAGAAAGGAGCGAATGGGGAAGACTGAGGGGAATTGGCAAATGACCAGGCAACCAGTGAGACTCAAAGCTCTGGCTTTAAGCCCTCACTGATTACCGGGAACCAGGACCGTGTGCTCCCAATCACCAAGCCTGACATGGTGTTCTCTTTAGCAGTGTCGTAAGATAACAAAAAACACAATCTATCCTTATGCTGAAAAGAAGACTGAATCAAACTCCAAACTGAAGTGATAACAACAAATGACAATTAATATTTAATGTTCTTCCCCATGTCTACAAAATAAGCATTCTTCTTATATGCATTGTACTTCTTCATGATAAATGTTGTGTAAATCTTCCACTCTAAGTTTTCACACTCCTGTGGTGTGCAAAGCTTGAACATAATCTTAGGTTTGGAAATATAGCCTGCTCCTTTCTCTTGAGGTGCAACTATGTTTCAAGTTTGTTTCTGGAAGGTTACAGGTCTTGAGCTGGCCTGTCACCCCACGGGCCTAGGGGCTGGGGGGCCAGACATAAGCCGGAGGTATATATATATATACCCTGGAAGTGCACTGTGTTGTTGTATAGTGGTATGGTGTTGCTCATTATTAAATTTGATCTAATCCAACACTCCAAGGCTCCGTCATTGATTATTCCTCGCCGAGCACCACAACATAATAATACAACTACCAAAAAAAGTTTACTATGATGTCATTTCTGATGAGAGGATTGGACTGTATCAAGGATCAGCTCTGAGCCCCTTCTTGTGCCCGATGGTGATGGACAGACTGACAGATGAGGTTAGACAGCAATCTCCGTGAACTAAGATGTTTGCAGATGATATTGTGATCTGTAGGGAGAGCAAGGAGCAGGTGACAGAAAATCTGCAAAGGTGGAGGTATGCCCTGGAAAGGAAAGGAATGAAGGTTAGCCGTAGGAAAGACAAAATATAGGTGTGTGAATGAGACGGACTGAAGTGCAAGTGTGAATCTACCAAGGACGGAGATAAAAGAGGTGGAGGACTTTAAGTACTTAGGATAAACAGTTTCGAGAAACGAAGAGTGTAGAAAAGAGGGTGAAAAACATGTACAAGCAGGTTGGAATGGATGGAGAAAATTGCAATGGGTAATGTGTGATAAAAGAGTATCAGCAAGAATGTAAGGAAAGGTGTACAAGACGGTGGTGAGACCAGTCATGCTGTATAGTTTAGAGACAGTGGCATTGAGGAAGAGACAGGAAGTGAAGTTGGTGGTAGCTGAAATGAAGATGTTGAGGTTTCCTTTGGAAGGGAGGAGGATGGCTAAGATCAGGAATGAGTTCATCAGAGGGACAATACATGTTCGATGTTCGGGAGAAAAAAGTCAGACAGGCCAGACTGAGAGGATTTGGACATGTACAGAGGAGGGACAGTTAATATCTAGAAGGATGCTGAAGTTGGAACTCCCAAGCAAGAGGCCTAAGGTAGATGGAAGAGGAGATTTTTGGATGGAGTGAAAGAGGGCAGGAAGTTAGCTGGTGTGAGAGAAAGGGGTGCAGAAGATTGGGATTCAAGGAGGCAGATGTTTCACGATGGCAACTCCTGAGGTGAACTCCCGAAAGAAAAAGAGGACGATACAAGCTGACATATATTAAAAAGAGGCACAACACAAACCAGGTTGTATGTGCACACAGACATGGCAACACTTTATAGTTTGACCCTTTGATTTACACGTGAATTGAAAAATATCACATTTTTGTTTTGCCTTCTACTTGGAAAAAAAAAATTCATCTGTTCAGAACCAAGCTCAAATTTCAGTGTTGCGTCATCATGTCTTTGTTTTCTTTTACATGTCTGTGATCTACAGACAGTGTAGCTCATTCATGATGATTGCAACAGGAGATCACATGACATTGTTAAATTCTCAATTTTTCCGGGTTGAATTCAACACTTTCATGTGTCTCATATTGCCTTCATTAGCTCATTATTGTCACCGGACTCTCACAGGGCTTTCACCAAACAGCATGGGGGTTCTTTTAAAAGTGGCTGCTGGCTCAACAGTCCAGGAGTGAGATGGCCAGCATTGGTACAAACCACACTTGTATTATGTGTGCAGACGATGACAAATAATTGATGTTTGTGAGGATTTTTACATGTAGGACAAGCCAGGCCAGGGCTTTCTTCTGGTTGTCGCTGTGTTGGACAACAGAGTGTTATACAACCAGGAAATCAACGTCATCACCTCCTCCATAATGGCTCTGCGGACTTCTGTTTGTTTCGTCAAGTCTAGCAAATTCTGCTAGACAGATCAGTTTGGTGAAATGTGAATGGAAAACTATGATTTTTGTACAGTTGCACATTAAGTCACTTACCCATGCATCTCATTACCATCCCTTTGCTACATATGCTATTTTCAAGAAAAATAAGGAGTCAGAAATAACGAAACAAGCAAAACATGATGTATGAGGAAAGGGAGGTCGACCACATATAGATCAGATGTGGACAGTGAATTTTGATAACTTGATGTGAGGACACACTGAGCACATGATGCAAGCAGAAACTTATATTTTTACCAGGTAAATGACAATTAACTCTGAACTCAGCTTGTTTATCAGGGCTCTGACTGATGATTCAGTGCTTTTGTAGGCCATTGTGTTCTAAAATCTGAACAGGTATGACACAGATCAATTATTGCTTGCTCTCTCTCTCTCTCTCTCTCTCTATCTATCTATCTATCTATCTATCTATCTATCTATCTATCTATCTATCTATCTATCTATCTATCTATCTATCTATCTATCTATCTATCTATCTATCTATCTATCTCTCTCTCTCTCTCCCATGCACCAGCCAAGGCTCCATGTGGCAGAGGAAACCTTCTCACCGACATGTCAAAATTTATAGGGTCACCAACTGTGTCTGACTGGATCCACACAAACATACACACCCAACCATAGAAACGCAAAAACACTCAAGCATGTCTCAGCTGTGGGTTTTTGGTCTTCCACCACTGATTCAGATATTAACTTTAAATTACCATTACTTTTCCCCAAATAAAAGTCAAAGACATAGACACATTTTTTGTTAGTCCTCCTCTCCATTTGTGTTCAGATGAAATCTGATTACATCCCGCTTTTTAGTCCAACTTCCATTCTTTTAAAGTAATCCCAATCGAAGGATATGCAAACACGCAAACACGCAAACACTCAAACACGCTGGCCTTTTCCCACATAGATCCTGAGATTCACACTGCTAGGAGTGATGTTTCGAATCTTTGAAAACAAAGGCACGTTAGAGCGGTCACGGCTGATGATCTGTGGCACGAGCAGCTAAGGGTGAACAACTGTCTCAAAGTGACATAGAAAAGTAACACTGGAAGGCATCCTTCAACACACATGCTGTCAAATAAGCTCAGATACGGACTGAAAAAATGTTGTGTCAAAGAGAGAAAAAGTTTGAGATTGGGTCAACTCTATGTACCCTTGTCACGTTTTATTAGTGTAACCTTTTCCATACTGTTGCCTTGTCACCACAAAGAGCTTGTGTGACACTTAAACAATGAACATAAATGCAGCGGGTACAACGGCTTGTTTGACCTTGGTCGGCAGGCAACACATGTCAAATGTAGAATTGTCACACTGTGAACAAGTGAGTATTATAGGTTACAAATGTGAAACACCTTTTCAGTGCTTATTTTCAGAGCATAGAGAGTCCAATATAATAAACAAAATGTATATGAGTGATAAAAGGAAGCTGGGTAATTGATGGAAAGCTACTGGACTATCAATAAAAATACAAAATAATCTGCATAAGTAAAATGTGATATTATGATTTATAACTGATAGACTGTCAGAAAGAATTCAACATTTTTTAGATGAGTTGGACAAAATTAAGAACTGTACTACAGTTTTGGTAGTGTGATCTTGGGGGCCCTTTTTGTCTCTCAATCATGTTAGATTCTCCGCTGAGTGAGTTAACATTTACGTGGCGGTTGTTAACCAAAGCTACCCTGACACTCCTTATTCCCCTGTATTCTGTCACATAGTGACAAACAGGCCTTACTGTGTCATCTGTCAGAGTACATCATATTGTCTTCTGCAACACTGAGCTGAATATACTTACTTGTCATTACATATGGCTAGTGGCATACTTGTGTCATGTTTTATAGGACTGTTTGTGTGTGCGTGCATGTGTTTGTGTATATTGTTGTTTGGTTTGGTAATTTAATGGTGATAGCCAATATTTTGAATCCATTAATGCATTAATGAAACTGACTAAATTAATATTATTGTAACTGAACTTTCCTTCAATTCACAAAAAGCATCTTTCTGATCTTATTTTTTAATTTGCAAAATATTATCATTTGATTTACTAGTGTAATTAGGCCCTCTTGGACTGTCTGATAATAGAGAGCGTAAATTGTTCAAAAGACTGTACTGACTACATTCACTGTAATTTAAAAAATCTTAATTACACAGTTGGTTACACGCGCAGTAAGTTAATTGGAGACCCGAAATTGCCCAGGCGTGTGAATGGTTTTATATGTGGCCCTGTGATCGACTGGCGTCCAGTCCAGTGTCCCCCACCTCTTGCCCAAAGACAGTTGGGTTAGGTTACATCACCCCTGTCACCTTGGATGCAGGATAAGCAGTATAGATAATGAATAAATTAATGAATAATTACATAGTATTAATGATGACCAGGAGAAAAACCTGGAAAAGCCTTGTGTCTCAGACTTTTAAAATATTGAATGCTAATTTGGCAAACAGGCTGTACTCCACCTATTTAGGAATTTGGATACTTAAACAGCAGAGCAGGGTTTCCTTCCCACTGGGTTCCCACCACTCAGAGCACTGGCCCACATTACGAGCTCCACATCTTTTGGAAAAATTGATGTTGACATTTGGGGTTAATAGCACTTGTCACAATGATCTCTGCAAACATGTCTTTACCACTAAGTGTTCAAGCAGCTGTTGTCTCAATTAGTGTTTTCAAGTGTATGTATGATTATGTAAGCAAACAGTCTGAACAAGATATGTCACACTGCTGAAACAGTCATAGAGTCCACACCTAACAAAAGCCTTTCAGAGGTTGAGAAACACACACACAGATATCCATGTGTAGCTATCCAGAATATAAGAGGAAACACCCCATACCCAGCCACTGGTTCCCACTGACCCCATCACCACACCCATCACCCTACCTCTTCAGTCCAACCCTGCAGCTCAGGTCCATGGGTGTGAGTGCTGGGATACCAGTATGAGCGGATGCAGACACTGGAGAAAAAGTTAAAACAGCTCATGCATGCAAGCACACTAACACAAACATACTTGGACACACAAAAATAAAGACACACAGGCCTTCAGCCATTGTGGATTCCATGAGAAATTACAACCTGGCACAAACAAACATGCGCAAACTCAGTGGTCTGCATGTTGACGGCAGACATCTGGGACTGGGGCTGGTCACATGACGACACCAAAGGTATTACTTCATGTAGCATCTACCAGCGGTGCGTTTGCATGTGTGTGTGGGGGTGTGTGTGAGAAATGATTGTTTTCCTTCATTAAACATAAGACCCCACAATAACACTGTACATACCAAACACTGCAGCCAGAATTAAAATTACGGGAGGTGAATATCCCTGTATGTTTTAGTCCTAACTATAAACTGGGTAGCGATGAGAGCAGTTTCTACATTGCTTCGTCCCTTGTGTTGAGAAGTAACAGCTATCCAGAAGTGTAAGAGGTTATGATTGCCAAATAAGTCATTACATTGTAGATACAAATCCAAATAATTTTGTATTTCAGAGGTCCCTGAATGCAAACAAAATTTTCCACGAGACTACTTCATTATAATACGTATGAACAGAGTCAGAGCCGAACACTTGTCAGAAAGTTTGCTGGAAGGATAATCATTATTTTGAGTTTTATTCATCTTCATTTCAACTGCATTGACCCATTCACACCTGTTATGGGCCAGGTTGTGGTCACAGCAAACTGATAACATCTGTTATTTCATCCTTTTAGTGGTATCTAAGTCTTACAAGGGACCTCCTGCTAGCAATGGCTTCACTGCAAGCCCCTCTGAAAGCCTCCTTCATTTACCTTATCTCTATCATTCAGTCCAGCCACCTTGTGGAAGAAAATCATTTCAGCTACATGCATCTTAGACCGTGTTCATTCATTCATTCACAGGCAAAAGTTGGTGACTGTGGGTGAGGGCTGGAACAGAAATCTTCTTCTTTTCCTTTTGGCCTCTCCCTTCAGGGGTTGCCACAGCAAATCAACCTTCTCCATCTAACCCTATTATCTGTATCCTCTTCTCTCACACCAACTAACCTCATGTCCTCTCTCACAAAGTCCATAAATCTTGTCTTTGGTCTTCCTCTAGACCTCCTGTCTGGCATCTCCAATTCCAGTGTCCGTTCTGTCGAGAACATCTAACATGTACTGTTTCTGTGATGGACTCATTCCTGATCCTATCCATCCTCGTCACTCCCAAAGAGAACCTCAACATCTTTATCTCTGCTACCTCGGGCTCTGCTTCCTGTCTTTTCTTTAATGCCACTGTCTCCAAACCATACAGCCTCGCTGGTCTCACCACTGTCTTGTGCACCTTTCCTTTCATTCTGGCTGATATTCTTCTATCATATAGTACCCCTGAAACTTTTCTCCATCCATTCCAGCCTGCTTGAACCAGTTTCCTCACCTCTTTTCCACACTCTCCATTGCTCTGGATGGTTGACCCTAAGTACTTGAAATCCTCCTGTCAGCCTGTCCATCACCACTGCAAACAGGAAGGGGCTCAGAGCTGATCCCTGATGAAGTCCCACCTCTACTTTTGCTTCTCTGTTTCACCTACAGCACACCTCACCACTGTCTCACAGTCAGCATACATGTCCTGGACCACTCTAACATACTTCTCTGCCACTCCAGAGTTCCTCATATAATACCAGAGATCCTCTCTTGGCACACTGTTGTATGCTTTTTCTAGGTCTACAAAAGCACAATGCAGCTCCCTCTGACCTTTTCTGTGCTTCTCTATTAGCATTCTCAAAGCGAATACTGCATCTGCAGTATCCTTTTTAGGCATGAAGCCATACTGCTGCTTACAAATGCTGACTTCTGCTCTCAGACTAGTTTCCATTACTCTGTCCCATAGCTTCATTGTTTGGCTCATCAACTTTATCCCTCTATAGTTACCGCAATTCTGTACATCCCCCTTATTCTTAAAAATGGGCACCATCACACTTCTTCTCCATTCCTCAGGCATTTTCTCACTCTCCTAGAGCTGCCTCTCTGAGACACTTCCATACCTCCGCAGGTATATCATCAGGACCAACTGCCTTTCCATTCTTCATCCTCTTCAGTGCCTTCCTCACTTCACTTTTACTAATCTCTACTACTTTGTAATCGACAATAGTCACCTCTTCCACCCTTCCCTCTCTTTCATTTTCCTCATTCATCAGCTCTTCAAAGTACTCTTTCCATCTTCCCATCGCTCTTCTAGCATCTGTCAATATATTCCCCTCTCTATCCTTAATCACCTGGACCTGCTGTACATCCTTTCCGTCTCTATCCCTCTGTTAGAAAAACAGAATTGAACTGATAAAATGAGAGTTTCACTTTCCAGCTCAATTCACTGCCACCAGACCAATACAGTATAAGCATTACTGTTAGCATCACATCATACGACATTCTCTCCTGTCATCGCAGGTAGACTGAACTCCTTAACTCACCTCTCATCTACAGGGGTCAATCTACCACTTAAAAAGACAGAGCCATATCCTCTGACCTGGATCTGCCAATTGTCATACTGACCTCAAAGAACTCCGGTGCTTACTGGAGGTCATATAATGATGAAGCCAACAGGACTCTGTACAAAGCAGAGAAGCAATCTCATCTCATTGTCTCCATTCCATGTACTTTGCTCCACCTGATTATATCTAAAAAATCTGTGAATGAAGACCAGAAACAGAATCAGTGACAAGGGTAGGTCTGGCAGAGCCCAATGACAATTGGAAATGTGTTTGACAGCTCTTTTAGCATTTCAACATACATCCTCTTCCACTCCTCCACAAAACTCCCCTTGGGACACTGTCATATGCCTTTTCCATGTCCACAAAGCACATGTAGACAAGATAAGAGATTCGTCAAAATATGTCCAGGATTCCTATGATGGTAAAGAGTTGGTCCAATGTCCCAAGATTTGAATGGTTTGAACATAAATTTCCATGAGATCGTGAGCAGTGTTGTACCCCTGTGATTGGAACACAGCCTCTGGTCCTCATAAAAGAGTAACACTCAAATGGTATCTTCAGATTCCTCATTTTACTTTCTGCCTCCACAAGCACTAAAGGTAGACCCTTTTCCAGTCCTATGGTACTTGTCAGCAGTTTCTGCGGACCCCTGGGCCAATGACTGCTGAAAGGCTTCGTTCTTCTGCTTGACAGCCTCCTTACTCACTGGTGTCCATTAATGGGTTCTCGGATTGCTGCCACAACAAGCGCTGGTAACCCTCTGACCACGGTTTCAGGAAATTGCTTCCGCAATGTGGGCCCTGAAAATTGACCATGAAGATTCCCCTCCCCTTCCCTGGAATTCAGGTGAAATTCTTCCTGAGGAGTGACCTACAGATCTTGTGGATCAAGTCCCCAACCATTTCATTTGCATTAATTTTTTGGGTTTGCCAGGCCTGTCCATTACACTTGCAAGCCAGCTCAATACCAAGTGGTCATCAATCAACAGTTCTCTTCAGCTACAAGGCTGATCTTTACTCTAAAGCCTAAGGGTCTCCGGTACAACTTATGAATTACTTTATGTTAAAACATGGTATTTGTTCTGGCCAATCCATGTCTTATGCATAAGTTCAATAATAAAACACCCCATGTGTTAAAATTGAAAAGGCTCTTTATCTTAATCACCCACCTCCCCTTAAAAATTTGGTTTGCTGCACATGTGGTTTTTCTCCCAGTACAACTATGGAGCCGCTAGGCATTGCCCTATCAAGGACCCCACCAAATGACTTCAAAAAAGGCTTGATACTCTGACTTCCCAGTGTATAAATGCATACACCTCGAACACACTGTCACACAGGGGGAGAATTGAGAACTCCCATTATTTTATCACAGTGCCACTCAATCAAGCAATAGAAGAACTCAACTATTTCCAACTTGTTAAACTTCACCTTTCACAGCAGATCTGACCCCTTTTTTCTCGAACAGTTTACATTCCACATCCCACTAACCAGTTTGCCACGACAGAGAACAGCTCACTCACGTCTCCATGACTGGCAACCACAAAGAATTAAATGCCTTATTTTTCCAATTAACCAATAGGACAGCGCAGAAATATAAAACTGAAAAAACATTCACACAGACATGACAGCCACTGCAACAATGTGGCTTAATAAGTTGAAATTCTTTGTGCTCTCAATAAAGTGGAGACAATTAAAAAGGAGTTGATTTACAAACTGTGTGCCATTTTTGCCTGAAAGAAGATGATGAAGAGATGCACTAATCTTAAATGTGAAATGGGAAATTACCGCTGATGACTCACTAAATATGAGTTACTTATAAGTCTGTTTGCCAGGGTCTTTTTTTTAAGTCTTGGTTGCTCCACTGCATGATAATTACTATTATACAATGGCTTCATAAAAAAATGAAATTTACCAAGGCACTTAGGGGTATTAGAATTAATGTTGATGGCTATCATAAGTGGGAGGTTGAGGGTGTTGGGGTATAGCTTTCTTCTCTCCTTATTTCAGCTTTCATGCACAAGCAGTTTTCTTCTCCCACCAACAACAAGAGACTCTTTCAAAAATATGCCTTTGATCAAGGTGGCATTTGGAAGGCCATGTGAAGCATTTGTGGCTAAAATAGAGGACTTGTGGGTTGCTTGTAGTCAGTGCCTTTGTTTGTCTTGAGATGGATGTTCTTTTCTTTGCTCTATAGTTGACTAACTAGACGCAGATACACCAGCAAGAGCAAAGCGTTAACCTTGAATTTCTAGTGAAAGGGTATGAACATATGGCCGCCACCGAGGACATACTTAATGTATAATATGTGTAATATTAATGTGTAATATGCACACCCATCAAGCTGCTATGATGCAACAATTTCACATATGGACACAAAATGTGTGCACAAACAAACACACATGCACATTTCTATATCTTTGTTGTGGTAGTCATGTGTTGAAAAACGATTAATGTTATTATAAACCAGTTATATCAGCAGTATTTATAAATGTGATAGCTTTTCACATCCTATACAAATACAGAAACACAAATGTTAGATTGGCACTTGACATTTTGGGATTGAGATCAAACAGACAAGTTAATCTTTTAATGGTTTTAAGGCCAAACTCTTTATCTGATTGCACACATACTGACTCCATTAGAGCATAACTTTTAGCAGTGTATGTGTTTGGGAATCTGGTTATTGTAACAACTTTACAGTTGGCTTGCTGTCTGAGGTTCTACATCTACATATGAAACTCCCATCATGCTGAACCACATCAATTGAGTATAGTAAAGTAATTCCATGATTATTTCATTTAATTTGTGCATCGTTTGTATGCATGTTTGCAGGGGAAGTATTCTCATCAGTACTGCACTTACTCTGCTTACTTACTCTACTGAACTCTACAGGGCTACCTACCAAGAATGCTACAAGAGCATAAGAGAAAAACAATGTAAAATTGGTGTCACAAATAGATACATAACAATCAGGGCAGTCATTTTCAGGTTTAAATATTAATTTGATTGATATAGCTTATTATAGTTGATTGCAGGGCCATATGAAGACATACTTCTATCTTCTGTCATTAAAATATATGGACAATTTACAGTCTTCAGTTAATCTACTGCATGTTTGTTGACTGTGTGAGGAAACCGGAGATCCAGAAAACATCCACACATTAGGAACCGCTGCATCGTATGCCTCTTGTTAAAATGGTCCCCAATCAATGGCTTGTCATGACATATGTAGCTCTGGAATTTTTCATGCTAATCATACCTCCATAAAGCATCACAGACTCTAAAGATGACCTCTTAGCAATACAGCTTCTGGCAAATTAACACAAACAGAAGTTTCAACCTTGCAGATAGTTCTTGGACAAGCTCACTTTTGCACATCTAAGAAATGTGTAGTTTAAAATGAATATTTGTATCTCTTGTGTTGTAGCCCATTATTTCACCAATAAGCCAGAATTTATTGTGTTAAGTTCCAATGGGGAACAAACATCATGGATAGCGAGCAAGATGATGTTCATATCCTGTAACCTTAATAGGTAGCTGAGCTTATCCAACAAGGCATTTTTAAAAAATCCTTTGTTTCAAAAAAACCCCAAAAAAGAAAACACAACAATGTATGACAGGCTTATAATTGACTCATTGAGAACATCTTAATGTTAATTGATTATTGTCTCCAAATTTTCCTGCCAGTGCTACAATTAGCACATGAATTGAGCTTAGTGAACTGCCAGAGGCAGCGGCTTTTGACAAAGCTAAGGGTGCAACAAGCCATTAGAAAGCATACTAAATAGCCATTAGCAAAGGCAGTCTTTCGCAGGATCAAGTGTGTTATCATGTATCACAGTTCCTTGTAAGCATGAAAAAAATAGAACATGAAACTATTTCTGGGGTGTGTGTTTCAAATAAAACAAACCTAGGGAGGAAACGATGTTGCCTGAGGTAGTCTATTGGTCCATGATGAATGCGTGTGTGTGCGTGTGTGTGTGTGTGCGTGTGTGTGTGTGTGTGTGTGTGTGTGTGTGTGTGTGTGTGTGTGTGTGTGTGTGTGTGTAAGTGCGCGCACTTGCTCCATCTGCATAGGCAATTTTGTCACCAAGCATGTGAACCGTCACTTTATGATGACACATCTGGGGGACAGCACCAAGTGTAAACACTACAGCTGGACAGCTGACATTGATCATTTGTGACAAGGAAAGAGAAAGGAGAAAGGAAGGAAAGGGTAGGACCCTCATAGAGATTTTTCTGTAGGCCTGACTTCACAGCTTCTTAAAGCAATTTGAGACAGGATTCTGTGACAATGCATTTAAAGAGAAGGAGGGAAGTCCATAAATCTGCTCCTTTCGAATGGCAGAGGATTTAGTTTAAGCAAACTTTTAAGCAAATGGTGCCATTCAAAGGCAGAAAATGTGGTTTCAGTTAACCTTTGCCATGACTTTATGTGCATGTGCTTCATTTAAAGTTGTGTTTATGTGCCCAAGAGCACCTGCGACCCTTTTTCTCCGATGTTACACAAAGTCAAAATCATCTGTTTCTTACATCTTCTCACAATCCCAATAAAACACTCATCCTTTTACTGTCCTAATAAAGGGCTCTGGGCTGTATTCACACCTAAGGCCAGCCAGAGTTGAAGACTTTAGGAAAGGTTACGAATTGGGATGGTCTCATTATTCATCTTTACAGCTGTCAGTTAGCATAAGAACACCAACATACGCGTCAGCCTTTATTTTAATAGGTAACACAGCCTCTCTTCCCTGCTATTGATTTATGTCCCCCGCATTAACTGTGTCTACCAGACGTTTTTTGAAGTTACACAAACTGTAGGAGTGAATGAAACACAAAGGAGGGAGGGGAATTACAAAATACAGGCAAATACTATGATGGTGGGTGTACTCATTCACTTCACCTTGGTGGGTTTGTATCTGAGTCCGTTCACAGTGCTGCAGCAAATGGAGCAGCTGTACTGGATCCTGTGAACAAAAGAGGCCCATTTGTGTAAATTTGGCTTGTAGATGGTTTGGCTCTAGAGAGCCGTCTCAGCATAGCAGATTTGATTACACGGGTATCTGTTGCCTGCCTCACAGGATAAAACAGGCTCCCATCAAGAGGAGAAGTCAGTGTGCCCCGGGATGTTTCGATGCTTGAAGTGTTAAAGGCAAATAAAACAGCATCTGAACAAAGTAAAGTCGTGTCCCAGAACTGCTATAATTGTATATGTTTTCAGTATGTTTATTTATTCATTCAAATTTCATTTTCAAGTTGTTTTTTACTAATTCAGACTTCAAAAGAAAAAAAATAGGCCTTCTCCAGTATGCGTAAAAAACATTTTAGTTTGTGTAAAAACGGCCCAAAATGTCAATCTTAAATGTATGTATAAACTTAATCTCTCTATGGTGTATATATGTTAGTGTCTATCTATCTTGCTATCTATATTATATATGTATACACACAAATACACACACAGACAAACACACACACACACACACACACACACACACACACACACACACACACACACACACACACACATACACACACACACACACACACACACATTTTTCAGTCATGTATCAGTACAAACGACAAACAATGGTAGACATTTTTATTGCTCCACCCAATTCTGATTTGGCCATATGTTATGTGGTCTTTTTTGTTTTTGTTCGACAAAAGATAATTACAGACATTACAATTCGGGGGTAATGACATACATTGTTCTAATGAACATCCACAGATTTAGTATATTCATTGTAAACTAAACAGATGCAGAGTGCACTCTCTGAAAAATGGCTATACCACCATTTGTAATCAAGCTCCAGTGCACAAGTATACTGCATGCCCTAAGTGCATACATCCAACTGAGTACATTATTTCTCAGCTCACAATCTGGCCAACAGTCAATCCCCCCAAGAAGTTTCTCTCTTTTTCTGTCTCACATGATTTTCTTTTCACAAATAAAAACATTTAGGTCCTGTGGACTGTTCATGCTATTAATGTGAGCCATATGATCACTCCCCTCTTGTTTCCCATACTCCCATTTACCATAATGAATATTGTTTTGATTGTTTAAGTTTTCTCTTCAACAACTCATCCCCAGACATCAATCAGTCCAACACTCCCACAGTCACATAAAGTTATGCCAGACCCAGTTTTCCCGTTGTGGTTGAAATGTAATGCCTGTCAGGAGAGTAAACTCACTGGCCATACCCTAGGCCCCTGAACACACACACACACATACACACATACACTACATAAGCAAATCAATGCACTCACATGGGCTGCCAGACCCACCTGCAGCCCCTTTAATGTAACCCTCCCACTGTTCTCCTTCCCTCTAACCATGTGGGCCTCCAAGACCTGAAACCTCAAAAACCTCTTGTTCGGTATGCTTCAACCACCATCTTCTCTCTTACCATGTCCTGATGTGAAAAGCAAGTGGCTTCTGACTGAACATGTATATTCATTGATAAAACAGTTACTCTGTACTTTGTCATTGGCAGTATTTGTGTGCAGTGTGTCGTCTGTTGGAAAGAATATCTTTTATTGTTTGAAATCATTATTTTTCCTGGATTTCGTACCTTAAGAGACATGTTCTTCTTAACATCATAGGGCAGGTCTGTCCAGCCTTCATCAAGCATGTGAGTATCTATCTTCCCAAACTTTCTGTCATCCTTACATCATGAGGAACCCCCATGTCTTGAAATCAGTCACCTCTAGTTCCTCCTTTGTCCAGCACACCAGCTCACTATACCAGCAGGGAATGCGATGACTGGCAGAGTGTACGTGTTGATCCAGTATGTGTTGGGCCGTGTTCTTGTCATTCACCAGACTTTGCAAAACCCACCTCACCCGATATGGGGATTCAGCTGTGACTGTGGCTGACTTAGCTATGGCTGTGGATGTGGCGGTGGCTGTCTCCCCTTCAGCCTCCTTGTAATTTTTATGAGTCTGGTGGATCCCACTGCATTTTTGCCGTACCCAACATCTGCTTCCTGGTAGTGAAACTTACTTTGTTCCATCAGAACGCACGTATTCAGTTCAAATAGCATTCCCATGTTATTACCATCATTTTTGGTGATGTGGATTAGTATGCTGATGTCTCACTTATTACTGGCATACAGCTCGATGTCATTCATGTACGGGGGGTGACTTAGGCTTCCTCCACTTTGGAACTGGCCACTTTTTCCTAGCCATACATTTTGATGATCTTGCTGAGGCGTTCAGGGCTACGTAGACCAGCAGTGGGCGTAATATATTACCCTGGTATATACCTCTCTCTCTGGTGCCCTGACTCTTCTGGGCTGTATTCCAGTGCCCCATTGAGTGGATAACAAATTTATTGACAAGTAGCTGATATTAGGCTCCCCAAATAGAACGAGCAATTCTATTCTAGGCCCTGTTCAGGTATTGAGCCCCTTGACTATTCATATCAGCTGCTACAATGACAAGAGTGTCTATGTTGTATGGTGGTAGGTAATCATCAAGTAGTTGAATGGAGCTGTACTAATTTGGCATCCCTTATTATCAGAAGTATTAGCCCTTAGGTTAACAAATTTGGGTGGGTCCCTCCTAAAGAAGTTGCATTTGCATCATCAGTTGTGCTTCCAGGTATTCATGGGTGCCGCTTGAGGTGTGGATCATGTAAAGGCCTACACTGTCCAGTTCCTCATTACCTGTAACACTTTCTTAGATGTCTGCTGTTGTAATGGTTACTCGATCTTGTTATGGGTGATTGCTGTCATTGCTGTTAGATCCACCAGCCACTGAGCATTGGTGTCGTATGACACTTTCTTCTTGCAAATGGTCCTCCAGTGCTGTCTCAACCCGTATATTTCTAGGACCATATATAGGATATAGATAGATGGATTGATGGACCATATAAAATGATATGGATGGATGGATAGAGAGAGAGAGAGAGATAGATAGATAGATAGATAGATAGATAGATAGATAGATAGATAGATAGATAGATAGATAGATAGATAGATAGATAGATAGATAGATAGATAGATAGATAGATAGATAGATAGATAGATAGATAGATAGATAGATAGATAGGAAAACAATCAGGCAGGTCAATTTCTGGGTACTTGTGTGTTTACATGAATGTATGTCTCCTTTTTTTTTTTTTTTAAAGCTGGTCTTGCTGATGAGGAAGAGATGGAAGGTTTTAAATTCCTGGTTTTAAAACGACATCTGATTTGGAACCTCATAATTATGATGACATGGTTAGAATGTGTGTGTGTGTGTGTGTGTGTGTGTGTGTGTGTGTGTGTGTGTGTGTGTCTGATTGCTTTTGGTAGCATTATTAACCCCTGTGGTTAGGAGCAGTAATTGAAATGTCAAACATCATATCAGTTAAGGGAAGATAGTCTCTGTCTGTCTCACACATACACACTCTCTGTCTCTATTTGCCAGCAAATATTAACATTCTTCATGTAGAGGATATATAAGCAGCTATATACGTACACACACACACACACACACACACACACACACACACACACAACAGTGAATAGCAATGAAATGACAATTCCAAAATAATTCCAGTCTCCGACCTAACAGACAGACATGTAAATTACTGTAAATGAATCCCATCCCCAGAATCTCACCCCGCCAGTGCGGTTAACACTGGTGTGTCAATCAGCAGTTTCATCAGTTTAAGCATAGTGGAGATATCAGCAAAGGATATCTTAACTGTCCGATCAAACCAATCATGTTCTCCAAATGCATCTCTGTTGGATTAGACTCAACACCGTTAGTCGTTAGCCATTAGAGTATATTCTTCCCGTGGCAGTTTCCCCTTGTATCCTCTTGCCAGAGAGCCAAATGTGAAACGCATTTGCATTCTCAACTCACAAGAAAATGGTGTGGGCGGATGCAAGATGTGCTTCTATTAATCAGCACCAAGTGCACTGTTCTTAAGATATTCTTGTTCAGTGAGTGAGGCAAATCCATTTAAAGTTATCCATTCAATTGTGACGGACTTTTAAAAATGGCTCATATCATAAAAGGTGAATATAGATAATTGGAAATTGTTGCAAACAATAGCAGTGGCAGGAAAAATCAAGTATGAACACAGGAATAAGCAATGTATCAAAAATGTACTCTCAAGAAAGATGGCTTGGTATTATCAAAGTCGAACTACAAATTGCTTTGGTTAGTTTTATCATGTCAAAATGTGAATTTTGCTGAGTGACTGCAGATCAAAAGTAAAGCAAAAACTTATTTTGGGCAGTTGAATGTGTCTGCCATGAAATGATCACTATTAGTATGTAACTGCAAACTGAGTTGTCCAGTAATTAAAGTGGAAAAGAATAGAATTTCAGCTGTTAAAGTAGTTTGATGTCATGCAGAGATGATCCTAGTGACAACAATGATACCAGGGCCAGGTTTTGACCTGGAGTGACCCAGGAGTGTTCTTATTTCAAAGATCAATTTATATTTCATCTTGTTGTTAACAATAATTATGACTGAAATTATCCGTATATGATACGTTACCTCCTGGAAAAATGACATTTTCATGACCAAAAATGGAGAATGCCGAGGTTGTTTTCATGTGTTATACAATAATTGCGCGAAGAGAAATATGATTATGAACCAACATTTCAAGATATTCTACACAAATGGAAACTAAAACGCAGAATACACTATCGCATTACAATCTTCAAATCATTTACCATATTTCATTCTCAAAAAGTAATATTGATAATGAGATGGAGATTTACGGAGAGATCTGGAAAGTTTAAAAGGATTAAACAGTCAACAAATGATCAACAACTATGATCTGCTGATACAACTTCATAATGATTTAAACCAGCAAAAATTACTTTTGTCTTTATGACAGAGTGTTGGAAAGAATGAGTGACAGTCTAAAAAAAATTGCAAAATGAAATGAGATTGGTGCGGACAACAAAACTGCACTGAAAATGTTAAAAAATGAAATGCAAACTAGACTATTCAAAACTGTGAAGAAAACAAAAATAAATATAATAATGTGGAATGTACGAGTGGCAGAAATTACAATAGACCCTCAACCTGGCCCCCTCATCCATGATTCTTTCGATGGTGTGAAATCAGGCCATGGACAGCATGAAACAGGCTTTTATCATAATCATGGACTCTGGTCTTTTGTAGTCGGCAGAGCAGAAAATCCCCTCTCTACATCCTGTGCGATACTGCACACTGTATGAATTCTTCACCCAAGTTCCTTTGAGGGTCAGATATCAGAAGTGAAGAAGTGTAGCAGTTTTGCAACAATGACATGGAACGATGAATGATTCCATCCGGAATCACAACCGGGAGAGGCACCTTAGCAACAATTTAGAATTAAATTAATGGTTACTAGGGCGTTGGCAAATCATTGTATTAAGGATAGATCTTTACAATAGTTCTCCATAGTGACAGTTTTTTCCATATCTTACATCAATTTTCAATCTATTTACTGTATTAAAACAAAAAATTCACCCATTTATTCACAAATCATTTTTACCTTCTTCATGTTTCCTTGAAATCTTTCTTTGTGAATTACGTTTTGTTTTTGTTTTCTAAAATTACTGTTCAGCATTTGGCTGTTGGGCCTGGAAAGCAATGCCCCTTATAGATGTTGTCATGTTTCATTGCACTTTTTCTTATTGCCAGCTCCGCTGAAAATACAACATAAATAACCTTTAATTGATTACAGACACACTGAGATGTGTAACAGGCTAAGCCAGACTGTAAATACAGGTCCTCCCACACCTGGCTTCAGCCCAATTGGTAGATTAATGGCATGTGTTTATGCGAGGCTTTGACAGAGACTTTGCATGTACCGCTTCACTCCTCTGTGTGTGTATGTACTATGTTTATGGACCACGTGTGTTACTGTATTTCTGAATGTGAAATCAGATTAAACTCAAGGAGTAAGAGCAAGGGGTATTTTGATATGCTCGATTTAGTCCAAGGTATGTCAGTGAGTGTGTGTGTGTGTGTGTGTGTGTGTGAGTGTGTGTGTGTGTGTGTGTGTGTGTGTGTGTGTGTGGGAGTGTGTGTGTGTGAGTGTGTGCGTGTGTTTGTGTGTGTGTGTGTGTGTGTGTGTGAGTGTGCGTGTGTGTGTGTGTGTGTGCGTGCGTGTGTGTGTGTGTCTGTGTGTGTGA
>CAAKHD010000072.1:32349-150274 GCA_901007705.1 Fistularia tabacaria | reverse complement strand
GAGACCGTGTGTGTCTGTGTTTCTGAATGTGTGAGAACATTAAACTCAAGAGGTGTGAGCGAGGGGTATATTGATATGTGCTATTTATTCCAAGGTGTGTGTGTGTGAGTGTGTGTGTGTGTGTGTGTGTGTGTGTGTGTGTGTGTGTGTGTGTGTGTGTGTGTGTGTGTGTGTGTGTGTGTGTGTGTGTGTGTGTGTGTGTGTGTGTTTGTGTGTTTGTGTGAGAAGGGGAGGGAGAGAATTAATAATAGTGTGTTAATCTCTTTTTCTGCGCAGGACAGATAATGGAATTAGGGTCCTATACTTTTAGGTATGTGACCTTAAGCAGAGGTTTCACAATGAGTATGTGCACATTTTGCAGGAAGATATTTTGTGGTCAATATGTTGTGGACAAAAATGTCCGTAATTGTTTGGCCATAAAGTAAAGGACCACCTGCTGATGGTCCAGATAAGGATGCCTCAGGGGCAGCATCTCCTATTACATCTGTGACAGACAAGCGTTTACCAACGTACAGCCAAAAGATGATCAGAACACACAACTGAATATGCACATGATGCTGTGATTTATCTCCAATATTTCCTTGTGCTCTTTGGTATCTGGTCAAATCTCAGTCAAAGACCATTAATACCCAGCATAGAAGAAGTGCATCTATTATTTAAATAATAGGACAACATTCTATTTTAACACTAAGTAAATTTAAGGAAGGACTAATGCAACAAAAGTGCCAGTTCACCTCCATCCAATAATTTTCTTTCCAGGGTTTGAGACAACTGTAGGATCATTGAGGGGATCATTTTGACTCAAACAAATGTGAAGGAATTAATTATATTAAACATTGTAAAATTCATTAGAGTTGTTAAAAGTAGGCTTGAAGAAAATTCAAATAAAAGGAGAAAAGTTAACCAAATGGGGAACAAGACTTTTTTTTCAATTTTTTTGATATAGCGGGACAAACAATTATCTATTTGGGCAAATCAATTATTCCCCCCGTGTTGTAACAATCAAGTGAAGCAGCATGCAATATACCAGAGGCTCTGTCCAACCTGCATGGAACATTTACACAATTAGCCTCTGTTTACCCTCCAATGGCATGTAAAAGTTGCTGTTGAGAAAAGGGTTGATGCCAATCTGTCCTTGAGATTAGCAATGACAGATCAGTGTCCTGCATGCACATCACTTCACCCAGCTGTAAGCAGTGAATCGTCAAATTGAACCCATCTTTTTGGCATTTGAAAGAAAAACAAGTTTTAAAAGACTACATTGTAAGGTTAGGCTGAATATCTGCCTACCTACACACTGACTACTGTGTGTGACACTCTATCTCCAACTCACCCCACCCCACCCCACCCAAGGGGAATGAGTGTGTCAGCTTGCTCTTTTGTCATAACTTCAACAAGCAGTGTCAATCAGTAGAGAGGAAATTACCGTTTGGATAGTGATGAGAGCTTGAGTTCCCCGAAATCCAGACATTCAGTCCAACAAAAAGATTAATGTGGATGGTGTCTAACATTCATATTTTCTGTCTTATCACTTTGATCATTTGACATTAGTATTTTCAGATGTTGAATCGAAGTCTCTGAAAAGCTGAAAAGGTGATATTTTAGAAAACCTTTCCCAGATGTAAAGTGTCTATTCCAGGATAATATTTCAAGAAATTTTCCCCTCATTACTGACAAAGACAGTGATGTTATGGCACACAAAAAGCCCAGTTTTGGCACCATAAAGTGAGCAAACGCCTGTCATAGCTGTGAAACTGATTGATATTTAATTGAGCTAGAAAAATACCTCAACAAAAAGTATAAATAAGATGTCCCCTTTACACATTCTATAAACAAAATACAATGTTAGTTTTATATTACTTATTCAATTGATTATCTGATTGACAAACCATTGCTAAAACCTCAGTTTATGTTAATCTAAGATATCAGACTAAGATGTCCTTTTGAAATACAAATGAAAAAAAAAACAATTTTACACAATGAAAAGCTGAGAGGATGTAATGGATTATATTGCTTATTCTCTCAATATGATTCCAAAATTCATATCTTGATATCTTTCTGAGCTACTCTCTACCTAGCTAGTGCTGTATGTCCCAGCAGTTTTTAAATCTATTGGTTGTGTTAAGATTATGGGCAGGTCAACAATTGGCAGGAGAGAGGAAATCTTTTGCATGTGGAACATAACCAGCCATAAAAAGCTTGCCAGAATTAATATGACTGGATAATGCAGGTCCATTACCATTCAAATGTTTTAATCAGTTCTTTACTTTTTTCATTCACATCTGTTTTCATCAAATCGTCTTTTCTGCTGTGTTGGATAGCATTTTTTAAATGGAAACGCATTTTCACATCTGGAAGCCCTGCAATTTCACTTTGTCTTCTTAACAGCTGTTCCATGTGATGTCATCTAAACAACTATGTCTCTCTAAACAAGGGGTCCTGTCTGAAATATTGTCAAGGAACCATTTCTAAGTAAACACAATTACAATGATATGATTTGTTTTACACTTAGGAGTGAAAATATCATCAATTGACATTACATTGAAACTTATAGATGACTGTTATTACATTTCCTCATTATGATAGATTGTTCCTTTTCTGTCTGACAGTTTAACCATACAGCTCTTTCTCATCACAATAAAGAACTTTTTTCCTGCAGGATCTCCGAGAACTGGTCAAAACTTTGAAGTGGGCATGCTTAATGTGGAAAAACTGGCGTGGAAAATTGTACGGTGATGGATGAAAGTAGGAAAGGATGAAGCACGAAAGAGTTCTGCACCTGACTTTCTCGCGCAATATGAAACATCATGGCCAGGAATGACTTTGCCCTGCGACGTGTGTATATAGATGCCTCAAAGCTGTTTGCTGACAAGGGTTTTTAACACCTTATACACTCATCATGATGTATTATAGTACCTTGATATAGCATGCCTACTGTGTATAGCTAAGTTGTAAATCCATTCAGAATTAATTTTCCACTTTTGGCTGACGAAGGCACACAAGTTGTTTACATATTAATGGGTGTGCTCTTTCTTGCTTGTATCTAAGGGTAATGACTAAACTTAGGTGAAATCTAAAATTGATTGAATTTCAGCTTCAGCTGTTTCAGCTGACGTCTTCAATCCTGGTGACTAGTTGGCCCTGTCGGGCCACATTGTACATATATCCCCAAATGCATCAGGGATTTACTTTCTGATGTCTCTGTGAACAAAGTAGACTTTGTGAAAGTGATATGTACCATCTTGGGTAAATACTCATATATCCCATCAATACTTTGCATATATTACAAAGTATTGATGGAAAAAAAACGGAAAAGTGCCGAGCTGTTAGGGTAGGCTGGGTCAAAGTGATGGAGCAACACCCTGTGATTTTAAAGCAAACGATTTATCATCATAAGGCTGATGTTAGCACGCTAATGCTGCAACTTCCTATTGAAATTTCAATTTGAGAGAAATGATACATGAATGACATTGGTTTCATTCTGTTTAAAGGTCAAGAAGTATTGTGAAATGTGCAAAGTCCTGGGAAATGTCATGTATGACATGTGAAACATTGTAAATGTAATTTCTGTCATTTTATCTTGTAATTTGGCCTCTTTAGTTTCTTGAAGACGTCTCCCCTCTCAGCCAAAGGTCTTTCTTCCTTCTTTCTCAGTGTAAGCACTTTTCTAAATATAATGCAGAAATGCAGTAATGTAATTTAATTCTACATTCTCATTAGAACATGAATCTTTCTTGGTTTATGGTTGTCGGACTCCTATTTATTCATTTTTTGTGCATGTTTTCTGCATAGTCCACTATCATTCTTTGCTTTATTACATAGCATCTCATAATATTCCATTTTGTCTTATAGTCATTTTCCACCTCTGTTTTTTCCCACTAAAGGTATTCCTTATTCATGGCCACAGATATTTAAATCCTATGGTTGCTCATATAAGGTTTCTGTGATTTATGCCAACTTGTTAGTAATGGCTTGTAACATATGTGGTTTTTAAAATGTTTGAAAAAGCAACAGAAACCCTGGAGGGTGATGTGTCTTATGGCATCTAATTCCATGGGTTCACTCTGTTTTAAATTTTCTAATTTTTATGCTTAAAGTATAGCAGTGGGGAAGATTGGAGGTAATGTTTGTTGGAGTTTGAAAGGCCCCGGAATTTTGTTGGAGTTTGAAAGAACTCAGGTTACTTAATGGGAGCAAATAAACGTACATGGGTTGGTTTTGGTTCAAGTGGAAGAGCAGGCGTCCCTCCGAATCTGAAGGCAGGCGGTTTGATCCCCGACCCCTCCTATCTGTGTGCCAAAGTGTTCTTGGGCAAGACACTGAGCTGCTTTCGACAGTCTGGTTAGCTCCTTGCACAGCAGCTCTGCCACCATCAGTGTGCAAGTGTATGTGTGAATGGGTGAATGCAATCCAGTGTAAAGTGCTTTGAAATCACAGTGATGAAAGGGATGAAAGCTATATATTAGTGACAAAAGCAATATATATGAGGAGATTGTACATTCATTCAGTCATTATCTGTAACTCTAATCCTTTATTCAGAGTCACGGGCTGCTGGAGCATGTCCCTGCTCTGATTGGGTGATAGCGAGGGTAATGGACTGGAATGGATCACCGGATGATCAGAGGGCCACATACATAAACAAGCATTCACTCTGTCATTCACTCAGGGGTATTCAGGATCTCCAATTAACTTACTGCATGTTTTTGGACTGCGGGAGGAAAACTAAGAACCCAGAAGAAACCCATGCGGACACGGGATGAACACGCAATCCCCGGACAGAAAGGCCTCCTGTCAGAATCAAACAGGGAACCTTCTTGTTGTGAGGCAGAAGTGCCACTGTGCTGCAAGAGGCCATTTACCATAAATGCACATATATGTGCAATAATTTAGGACATTGCGAGATAAACCAGGTTAAATGACGAGACCAGGTTCTCTGAGGGCAAATGTTCATACATTAAAATTCCCTGAGAACACCAGATCGAAGTGTTTAGTGGGGATAGAGGTCCAGATGGGAAGTCAGTGGAAGAGTTTACTGAGTAAAGAGTTTTAAGATCCAGACAGGAGACAAGTGAAGAAAAATGAGACGATATACTATCTCTGTGTTGGACAGTGTCGTTGTATTTGTGCTGGAAGTTTAGGAGTGAATCACGTAACTTAATATATTTATTTTAGATTACGTTTCATTTAAAAAGTCATGATGGCCAAGAGAAAAGAAAGAGATACCTTACACTTTTTTGATGCTAATTAAAGCATATTGAACGTTTGGGGGCTAGAATTTGGGCCCAGGGATGTAACTGATTCGGTACATTTCCCATGAGGTTGTTTAATTTGATATAATACTATCAATAATACGCTATTGGTCTTCAGTTAAATGGAGCACACACAGTCACTGTGCATTTAAGGTTGAAGCTGGAGCCCGGGACATTCATGGTTTAATTCACTGGAACAGAAACTGTATAGAAAATGTATTTTGTACGTGGTTGTATTGACATTGACATCCATTAGACATCACACATCAATCGAAAAGCTCAAGAATTAATTAAAAAAAAGCTTGCATAAACACACAGTTTCAGACATGTCAAAAGTTTTTAGCAGGCTTAAAAAATTAAATGTGAAATCAATCATTCTTTTTAGTTTTTAGAGGGGTTATTAGAAAGTATGACTTGATCGACAGGTAATTAATTTTACTTTAATAAAGATGTATTCTTTCTTTTGTATACTGTGTTTTTGATTCGGTATTTTTCCTGGTATTGGCCTAAACGATTACATTTCCACCATTGTGACGTCCCTCAACCTATATAATGCGCTCTCAAGCGCCAGAAAAATCTTTCAGCAACAAAAAGCAGAGCTCCGGGTGGCAAAAAGAGATTCCTACTGTTTTCCCCTCATTTCCCCAAATTAAAATTTTTCACTTGGAAAAAAAAAAGCATGATTAAGGCTTGTTAACACAATTTGTGAACATCAACAAGAAGATAAATATGTCTTCAGAATTAGCTAGAAACTACTTTTCAGTACACGTATATACACACTATGTATTTTAAATGTCAAACACATAGAGCAATACGGGTCCCATAAAGCCTGGAGTATTTGATTAGCTCAAAAGACAGTGTACATCTGGCTTCTGAACACCCCTTTGCCCGTGGGAATCATAATTAGAACAGCTCTTGTGTTTGCGAGCAGGAAAGGTAGGAAACTTTGTGAACTTTAGACTCTGAAACAGAGAACATTTTGACTGGTCTTTGCCTCTCAGACTGTGCTTGAAGATTACAAGTTTTACTGTGAGGTTTGGTTGGTGGATTTACAGAATATGCACTTCTCACAAATAGAAGATTGTGTGTGTGTGTGTGTGTGTGTGTGTGTGTGTGTGTGTGTGTGTGTGTGTGTGTGTGTGTGTGTGTGTGTGTATGTGCACGCATCCTTCCTTTGACCAGAATCTAGCCACTTAGATCAAAGAGAATTTCCAGGATAAACTCTGGAGTGTCCACTGTTCCAGACACCGCCTTGAAAATCCCTATCACCATGGGAACCATCATCAATTGTGTGTGTATGCATATGTGTATATGTGTGTGTGTTGGAGAAAGAGTGAAAGAGAGAGAGAGAGAGAAGTCATCAGATACTACACTTTGTATAAATACAGTATATAGGTTGAGACCTTTTATTGGGGCCACACAAAGGAACCTCATTTGATAAATGAACATGCCCTCTTTCATCCGTCAGACACACACACACACACACACACACACACACACGCACGCACACGCACACACACACGCACACGCACACACTAAACATCCAGCTTGCTGGTCTGTGGTTTACCAGACGGGATATGTGGATGACAGGCTTGCCATGTTTTTGAGGTGATGCTTGAACCTGGACGGAGGTCGCCATTCGAAGGACAGACAGAATTCCACGGACATTTCTCTCCATGAGAGAGGGATAGCTTTACCAAGACAATACAACAAAACAATACTTTAATTAACCTATGATTTTCCATTAAAACCTATACTTACAAGACTTTTGGCCTAAATAGGCTGCCACTTATTATTATCCTCTTAAAAATTCAGATCTAGTAGCAGACCATTAGTATTGAAATATTTGGTTAAATTGTTTGTTGTTTTTTTATTACAGAGTAGATAATACTTCACTGGACTATCGCCTATCGAAAATTTCCCCTTGTTTCACAGCTAAAATGAAATTTAAAATTTTAAAGTTACAGCTCAAAAAATGTTAAAAGTTACATCCCAGACGCACCTGATCGAACTTTCCAATAAGCAAGATATTTGCAATGGAATTGGCAACTGGCCATCAATAGTTATGTGAATCATGCCAGTTCAAGAATGTTTTCATATCCTTTTCATATCGGAGTCCCAATAAAGTAAAAAACAAACAGAAGTCTGGGACTTTGGGAAGTCAGCATACACGCTGACATTATACATTGCGGGGGTTCCCAGTCATCCAGGTCATAATTCTCAGTGTCAAATCTCCTTGTTGAACAACTGGATTTGTTTAGTATTTTGAAGATAATTCACCTGTCGTCCGAGAAACTTCTTCAGCTGCTGCTCGAATAGCCCTTAGTCCCTATCCCCCATCTCCCTCGACCGCCCTATTCTCGCTGTCTCTCTCTCCAACACAAACACACAAGCAGACACTGCATTGTGCATATTAAATCATTTAAAACAGACAAGACAATCCACTTTCTGACTACATTCATGTACACATTCTTCATACATATTTTGGCGTAACACGAAAGCTATGACTTGCATTAAAAACTGAATCATGATTCAGGCTGACATTTCAAAGAGGTTGCAGATCTTGATATGTTGATGCTTGTCCATATCTATCTATTTTTCTCGGGCGGAGACACTTTTTGAAGGCACAAAAAGTTCACGGTAGGTTTGTAAATGATCAGCACACTTAGTTTTACCATCAGATAATTTTGGTACTCGTACAGGATGACTTGTATGACTTGGTCCAATTCCCCTAAATGGTCTGTGATGTTATTATTGTGAGGTGAAAACGTTTTATCTTCGGATGATACTGGCAAATCTCTTAACAAGCTTCACAGTGTTTTACAACAAGAAATGTATTACTATTGGAATCATTTGTATCCATACAGTCTTATCACTCCCTCTGTCACTGAAACACACATCTAACTTGGTGAAATGTAGCATCCCACAATGATAAGATGTCAAGATACGTTCTGGGTTCTTTGGCACTTTATTTAGCAACACTCAGACAAATTACTGTTGGCTGTACTTGCTGGAAAAACAAAATTCTCGGTTTTATGGTGTTCTTAGCTCGAACTTGTTGGTCTGCTTGCACTAATACTCCAGTTCCTCTTTTCTCTGCTAATAAAATTATGTTATCTTAACAAAATCATGTTTATAGGGAGACGGGGTAGAGACACTGGAATACTGGAAAACTTAGAGCCTGCAATCAATCCTGTCTGAAACTCAGCTGAATTCTTTAAAGCCCAGCTTAATAATAACAACTTAATTTTTTTGTTGTTGTATTAGTTTCAACAAAAATTTCAGTACTTTTTTGTTGAATCAAAATGAATTGCTTCATTATTTTTCCTTTTTTTTTTTTTCTCTTTTCTGACCAAAAGTCTTTTCTCTTTTCTGACCTTGGAAGTGGTTTACCCACCTGCAGTCATTGAGAATAGTAGTTTACTTTTCAACTTTGTACATCTGTATGGCATTTGGTATGCTGCATTGTGTACTTCCTTACCAAAGGTGAATTGCAGACTTGCTTGAGCAGCTACTTTCATGCCAGATGATAGCATTTGATAGATATGTGAGAGTGTAACTAATGAATTAGGGAACAGAGGTTGTTTAGAGTGCATGCAGATCTACAGGGAGCTTTGTCAGGTGGAAGATGGAGACAGAAAGCCCACCTTGAATTTAAACACTCATTCAACCTTGCAAATCAATAACTGCCGACATGCACTAAACTTCACAGAGACACACATACAGAGATACACACAAAAGAATGCATATACAATAAGATCAAGACATAAACAACTAAAGTTCTCAACAGCCAGTAGATGAGAAATTGTTCCAGTGTTCAAGTTTATACTGTATTCGTGCTCAGTATCAACAACAGAATATTTTGAATTACTTCCATATTTCAGTTAAAACTTTTTTATTTAGGTTTTTCCATCTTGCTTTTGTAAGACAAAAGGAGATAAGCATTATAGCTGACAGAATTGAAAATGTGTGGTTAATTTAAGAGTTGTGACTCAAACTTCTTGTGATTTCAGAATTTCAGTCTGTTGGTGTGTTTTTTTACAGCACAAAGAAGCCCTCTTATGCTAAAGGGCCTTCAATCTTAGGTAGATTAAATCATGAAAAATAAACTGGATTGAAAGGAAATAATAGAATTTGGGAGTTTTTTGGTTTCATGAGATTTTACATACTGCATGTAAATGTAACTTTTACTCAAAAACTTAAATTATACTTTTCATTAAGGTAATAGATAAGTGTAAGAAGAAAACAACATGGCAATATCAGAAATGATTTTTTTTCTTACCTGCCTCAACAGTTGCATCAGTATCATCCCTGATTGACGCTGACAGTTAATGTGCCAACAATAATGTTAACATGGATTTTTGAAAGGGCAAGACTATAGCACAGCTGTCAGGTTAATGTGCTGCACTTGGAGCATCTCACTGACAATGTACCTGTCTTTAGTGCTCAGCTGTATGTTCAACAAAAGGAAATTCTCAGGACTAAACCTGGTCTCAGATTTATTCTCAAAGAAAGAAAGATCTTTGTTTGATGTGCTTGAAATTAGTTTATTTATCCAGGCATTTAATGGATGAAGCAATTCTTTGGCCCTCATTGTGAGAAGCTGAGGGTATCTGTGTCCTTCAGGGCTTGCCTCCCAGACCCTTCAACAAGCTGCAAGTGCTCACGCTATCTCCTTCATCGGGGCGAGGGCCACTGCGGCTGAGGTGGAGACAGCAGTAATAGCTTGGACAGGTATAAAAGGGAACATGATAATGGCAATAAAGATAAAATAGGGATTATTTCATCCCTCGACTATGCATTCAACAAATCTCCTGCTTGCAAATGAGCAGATGGATTTCTTTGACAAAATTGCTGGATCTCAGCTTGATAGAAATTACTCACAACTTGGCCTCTTTTTATTTCTCTATGATTATCAATACAAGTTTCAAAAATGTAATTACATATCACAACAGCTACAGTTGAATAGCAGTCTATTGACACAGTTTTCATACACAGGGGGTCATTAAAAATGCCAGCAGCTGTGCCCTAATTTTCAAAAAATCATTCTCCTGAGTCATCATCATGGAGTCAAGTCAATGACTTCACGGTTTTGGGGCCATTTTTAAGTGTTTTATCACTAACTTAGTACACAAGATGGAAAAAAAAATTATCAACTTTAAAGTATTCCCCCGTTTTTCATTCAATTTAACAAAGATCATTTAGGTGTTCAGTTGAATTAGAATTATTCATTCTGCTCATTCACTATCTATATCACTTATGCTGTAGTCAAGGTCGTGGGGGTTCCGGTGCCTATCCCAGCTGTCGTGGAGCGAGTGGTGGAGTACAGTCTGATCAGTCAATCACAGGGCCACATGGATTAGAATTAGAATTCAGTGTTTCTGAATATAAGTGAGGTGGATAGGAATTGTCTTCTGGTTGGTGACAAACCAAAGGTACATTTTCATAAAGACAATGTCCCTACCACCACCTCCCATTCTTGGCTCAGTTGTTCACAGAAATCCACAAACATCACTATGGTAATTTCACAGAGATGACTGGTATTGTGGTCCTCTCACAGGAAGATATGACGGGATTTTGTTGAGTAAGAAGTATGATTTCTGTTATCTTCTTGTTGATATTACGGTTCCTCGAAACACACATGGTTGATAAAAAAACAAAACAAATTCTAACACACACAAACACACACACACACACACACACACTATCCACAACATTTGAATGATTCCTGAGTCAGTTGATAATTTCTCACAAAGCTGGTCATTATATTACAGCATTCTGGAACATGGCATACTACCTTGTACTTTCTGGGTTAGGCACTATTTGATTGGTTTGCATATTTATGTCGTTCATTGTCTGGAAGATCGCAATTTGCATGAATGCACCACTCACAGCTTACAGCGTTGTTTGTAAAAGGGTCAGAAGACTAAAGATGTCATCATTTGGCCAGTCTGGATGGGTTTTTCTTCCAGTAGTGTTTTGTTCCCACTGCAGAATGCCAAGCAAGCAGAGCATTTTCTGAAAAGAACATCAATAATTACTCTATGGGGACACCAGAGTCTGACCTGTGTCAAGGAGAGAGAGACTGCAATAAAGCAGGGGGTTCAAATGCAATGCAAATCTATTATGTAAGTTTTTAATAGACACGTGAACATTTAAAAGCATACGGTTTACAATGTAGGACCTTTAATAAAGAACAGCTGACTTTAGCCACTTGACAACCTAGAATTGGCTAACAAAAATTGAAATCTTCAATGATCCTTGTGAAATGTATTCAGGAGGCAACACTCAGAGGAATCGAAGCACCCCCCCACCGAGCGGAAAAGCTAATCAAAACCCCCGAATGGTTCTGGATCACATGTTGCTCAAGCAGTATTTAGATCTGTATGACTAACAAATTGACTCCACCCGTTGCTCCTCTCCCATCCCTTTATTGTCTGCTGCTTTCTATGAAATCACTGCGAGGATCGAAAAAGAACAATTTGTGTACCGCTCATTCTTTTTTGGGTCTCAATCGTTCTTTATTTGGAGAATTGAAAATTCCATAGATTGAGTATATTACATGCAGCCTTTCCTCAGCAACCTGCCTCTGCTGACCCTTGGAGGTCACCAGTCACCTGTCAGTGAGTGGCTTGCTCCTGTCTCCCATCTTTCAACAACTCTCCCCCCCTCGAACTTCAGGGTCTCTTTTGCAAACAATGATCACCTTGCATGCTTTGGACAAGCTTTCATTGTTTGTCTCAAGGTGAATATTTGATGGATATGGTGCAAGTTTCACAGGCCGATCTCATTTAGCCTCTTTTCCCCTATGAAGTAGAGGGGCTGGGAATTGCTGCCACAGAGGAGGTTAGTCGAGGAAAAGGGCTATTGGCCTCCTTACTGCACACTATCAGATTGGTCTAAAGATTTGATTTTCCACAAAAAGGCTTCTCTAATCATAGATCTGTAAGCAGTCATGTAACATCTTCAACTGAGATCCAGTTGACTTCAGAGGTGACCTGAGCTTGTTCTTTATTTTCCTTCCTTGAAATGCCAACCAAAAACCTAAATAATAATTTAATTACTCTTTCATGAAATCAATATGAAAAATTTAACCAGTTGACGAATCAAAGCAAGATGTTTTTTCTCATATTACAATTTTAACTTTTATAAACAGAGGAATGTATACATGGACAACAGTCCTCAGCAAAAACAAGATTTAGATTTACAGCTAACTTCACAGCAAATAATTTTGTGTGCTCCTTTTAAATGAATTGAAATTAAAGGTTTGAGGTAAATAAACCAGCTGAAAAAAAAAATGTCAGACCTGAAAATCAGAGATATCACAAGTCTTAAGTTGCTAACAAAGTTGGAAAGCGAAATCTGACTGAAAGTGAAAAATATGAAGAAATATTTGAAAAGCATGTCTGACCAGGGCCCTCGTCCAGGGCCCCTTGCCTTTGTGTTTTCAATCCATCCATTGACTATGAATTTTGAGGTCAGGACAAGATGGAGTGGCAAACAATACATTCTTTTTAGAACATACATATATACATATAATGCTCACATATGTAGCACAGTCATACAGTATACTGCCCCTGACTGTACTCAGACTGTATAACAGCAGTCTGGACAGGACACAACTCTGACTGCCTGGGGAGCATCTGTGCTACTGCCACCCCATCACTCCGTCACCCAATTTTTTTTTTTGTGCTATCTATGTGTAAATGTGTATGTATATATGTGTATGTGTATATTGTGTATATGTGCATATATATATTTATGTAGGTATGGGTATGTGTGTAAAAATGTATGTATACGTGTGTATGGAATGTATGGTGACTTATGTGCATATGCATATGTGTTTGCACTGTCATATGTGTGTATTTATCTTTCCTGTTTTTTTTTGTTTTTTTTTTCCTCTAATGTTGCTGCTGCAACACCCGAATTTCCCCTATGGGGATCAATAAAGTATTATCTTATCTTATCTTATCTTATCTTACTCCCAAATTCACAAGGAACAGCACTGATGGCGGTTTACTCACTGGCCCACACTCACAGAAATTCTCTATTTACATTCTTGCAATTCACAGTGACATATGAATCCAGAGATGCTCTCTGTTTTTTTATCAGGTCTGATAAAGTAAGAGAAAACTGTAATTCCTGAGTGTCTGCGATGACATTTACAGTATTGGTCACTCTCACACACCCACAACACTCACTCACACATTTTCATTGGCTATGTGACTCATTTTACACATTCTAATCTAAGGGGATTTTTCCAGCATTGAGTGCAGGTTTTTTTCTTCAGTCACACACAAAGATAAAGTGTTTTTAAATAAAAACGTCAAGTTACTCATTATTTTCCCATACAAAGCAGCAAATCATACTCACAAAGTATTTAATACTCGTGGTTATGTGGGTGGGGATAGAGAGCAAGTGGATGTGTGCTCTATTAGTGTCAGTCTGAAACACAGCACACACTTAGAATCAATCACATGCAATTATTAATCGCACTTCATGCTCACGGTTGTATGAAACATAATTATGGATGAACTTGTGTTTATTTGTGTACATGTGGGTGTGCCAATCAATACTGATTTGAGAAAGTCTATTTTGATAATTTTCCTCCCTTTTGTGTCTCATTGTTGACCATGTCTAATGCGGAGTTTAATTTGCCAGGTTTGTAAATACACACATACACATGTGCACACACAAGGAGTTTTGAGTCAGTATCTGGTTCCTTAGAACAAATGAGAGAATGGGCACAGCGCTGTTAACATGTGGGTTAAATTAGCACAGCCTGCTGAGCCTTATAACCCTTTTTCTATCACAGAGAATGACAGAGAGGGAGAGTATAGGAAGGAGGGTCTTCTGCATTACTTTTACCAAAGGGACAAAAATGATCTAAAGACAGGAAGAAAAACAGAAAAGGACAATGGGAAAAGAGCCCCCAACAAAGACATTGCAGATTTAACAGCCATCAAATGCAGACCTTCGGAAAGTAAACATTTGTGAAATCTCAATCTTAGAATGACTTGTGAAATGCAAAATAGTTGAGAAGCAGGCAAACAAATGTGAAGATTGTCTCTTTTTGCATACGGTCGAAGTAATGGGGCAATATCTTTTCACGTTTGCAACCACTAGATGTCACCCTGGGAGATGTTTCATGCAGCTTCCCCTGGACCACCATCAGTGTCAAATCCCAGCATATTTAACAACATATAAGTCATTTGAGTCACCTATTAGTATAAGTAAAGATGGGTACGTAAGGTACATGTGAATCTGTGTGTGTGTGTGTGTGTGTGTGTGTGTGTGTGTGTGTGTGTGTGTGTGTGTGTGTGTGTGTGTGTGTGTGTGTGTTTGTGTTTGTGTTAAAGAGGAGAGGACGGATGCAATGTTACGAGATTTATTGGTCATGTTCAGTCGAACCCTTATCCTCATCCCCATGACCCATCCTCATGAATCTGCTCTATTGCCAACATACAACCAATTTTTTTCTATTCATTCATTCATTCATTGTCTTACACTCAGGGTCACGTGGGGGGCTGAAGCCTATCCCAGCTGTCAATTGGGTGAGAGGCAGGGTACACCCTAGACTGGTTGGCAGTCCATCACAGGGCCATATAGAGACATAAAACAATTCTCTTTCTCATTGAGGGTCTCCAATGAAACTATTGCATGTTTTTGGACAGTGGGAAGAAACTGGAGAACCTAGAGGAGACTCCACACAGAAAGCCCCCCCCCCATCTGAATTGGGACCTTCTAACTGTGAAGTGGAACCTCTAACCACTGCTAAATAATGCTACCCTATTTATACACATGTATATGAGTATACAAAGATATATATCTGGATGTGAACATAAATATATCTATGTATGTAGTGACAGAGGATATGAAGGTAGTTGGCGTGAGAGATGAGGATACAGAGAATAGGGTTAGATGGAGAGGGTTGATTTGCTGTGGCGACTCCTGAAGGGAAAAGCTGAAAGGAAAAGAAGGTTTGTGTGTGCGTGTGTGTGTGTGTGTGTGTGTGTACACTGTATATATCACTGGTGACACCAAAAATGCAGGGTGTGAGTATATGTGCAACTCTGAATGACAAATAGCTTGTAGTCTCATCGTCACTATGTCATGAACACTGGGCAGGAAATTTCATTGAGGAACTTTTTCCTTGCCCTGCTTTTGATGTATGCAAAAGAGATCCATTGGCTCACATACATGAAGGGTATTTTATCACTCAGATGTATTCAGTCACCACCAGCAAAAATAGTTGCCAGTAGCAGCCTCTACTGGCAGTTTCATCTACTCTCAGTTACACCAAGGGAGAGGCCATCTCTACTTTTTTTAAATTACATTTTTCATATGTGAAAACAGACCTACTGAAGCAGGTTGAGACCAAATGATAATTGTTAAAGTGTGTAAAATCATTGTACCAGGAGAATATTAACAATATTTGCAATAATATTCACAATATTAACAATAACTTTTGTCCAAAGAGACTGAAAATACATTCTTTCAACTGCACTTAATCGAATGCTCATCAGCTAAGACCTTCACGGCAGGATATTTTTGAATTCTATTTATGCTCATATAAATTCAGTTTTGATCATTACTCTGAAGCACAAGACAGAGTAAGATAGGTTCTAGAGATCAAATGGATTTATCTTAAGACCCTTAAGAAGGGTCTATGTGTGTCCTGAACAGATGTGTCTACAGGTCGTCCTAAAGACGGGGAGTGATGAAACAGTTTTGACTGAAGGGGGAGAGCCTGTTTTTAAAATGTGGAAGTTTAGACCTGCAAAAGCGACTTGGCAAAATAAGATGCCAAGGGTGGGTAAGAGGAAGAGTTGAGGACATTCTTGAACATTTACCACAGACTTCAAATAGTGGGTCAGTCATCTGTTCTGCAGCCAAGCAGCGGTCAAAAATTTGATATGCACAGAAATTTGAAAATAGTAGTATCGTAACTGAAGTTGCCCATTTGACCACCCGAATGACCAAAGCACTGGATACACTGCAATGGTATACCAGCAGATCCAGGGAATTCCTGTCCAAAAAATATGGCAGGCAAGAAATGACGAGTGCCTGAACCAAATACTGTGTTGCTTCTTTCATCAGGAATGGTCCCATTTCTTGGCTGCTGAAGAGGGACTCTCAAGTTGCTGCATTTAGGACAGAGCACTAATGCTGGTTGTCCAGGATTATTTCAAAGTTGGCTGTCTGAGTGGGCAGCATATTCATGATGGAAATGGAAATGGAAACGTGAGTAGGTAGTTTTTTCCAGGACAAAGAGTGGCTTGGTCCAAAACATTGAGATTAACGGGGTGTGCAAACATCCAAATGCAGAGATGCAACCTGCAAATGGTCTGTCAAAGGGGAGTAACAAAACATACTCTGTGTGGTGTGTTTTTGTGCCATATTGATTTCTCCTCCACAAAGACTGCAACACAAATATAATTTGGACCCCTGGATTCTTTTATTTGCAATGTGCATCGTCCAGCCATCGATTACCTGGGGTGCCTTGCTTCTCAGCACACATTGTAGGTGACTGTTCCTCATAGATCAGCAAATAAATCTTTAGATCCTTACTTCAGAGCTGCCATGCACATCACACTCAAATCCTGCTGCAGTCACCCAACTTCTAGCATACTTCCTCATTCAATAGAAAAGCGCAGTTAGGGTGATTTTAATGATATATGTCATTCACCCAGACTTCAAATTTCAACCACACTCATTTTTGAAGTGAATTATCTGTGTTGTGTAAGACACCACGATTTGATGAAGGATCTGTACTTGGAACCAAGGGGTTAGTGATAATGCTCGCTAACACTGACGTATTACGATGGCTGTGATGCTGGAAAAAAAATCTTAAGGCATTTTCAACCCTCCAGTTCATTGCTCCATTTCAAAAAATGTATAGCCAATTGAGTTTGAAAACACAACCACTTGACTGATATTAAACTTAAATTTTGGAAGGTTTGTATCATACTAGCCTAACTGCAAGCTCTGAGCAATGTATTTCTTCATCTTGTGTTTGATAAACCAAAAGTAACCAAAGCAATTATCCATCCATCCATCCATCCATCTTCTGCCGCTTATCCAAGGTTGGATCGCGGGGGCAGAAGCTAAAGCAGAGGCCAACACTTCCCTCTCTTCCCTCTCTTCAGAAGGGATTCCAAGGCGTTCCCAGGCCGGGCTAGAGATATTGTCCCTTCAGCGTGTCCTGGGTCTCTCTTGGAGCCTCCTACAGGTTGGACATGCCCGAACCACCTGCATCCTAATCAAATCCACAAGCCACTTCATCTGTCTCCTCTCCCCATGAAGGAGAAGTGACTCTACTCAAAGCCTGTACTGGATGGCCGAACCCCTCACTCTATCTCTAAGGGAGCACCCGAACACCCTGCAGAGAAAACTCATTCCAGCTGCTTGGATCCGTGACCTTGTTCTTTCGGTCTTGACCCACAGCTCGTGACCGTAAGTGATCCGCCAGTCAATCTCTTGCTCCATCCTTCCCTCACTCATGAACAAGAAACAGACACCTGAACTGCTCCACTAGATGCAGGACCTCTTCCCCAACCTGGAGTGAGTACTCCACCTTTTTCTGGCTGAGTACCATAGTCTCGGATTTTGAGATGCTGATCCTCATCCTGGCCTCTTCAAATTCACCTGCGAACTGGGCCCCGCACCTTCCTCGCAATGTTGCAGGGGTATGTCAGCTAGGACAGCCCTACAACGTCCAGAGCCTTAAGGAAATGAGGTTGGATCTCATCCATCCCTGGGACCTGTCATCGAGGGCTTTTTGACTACCTCGACAACTTCAATCCCGGAAATAGAGGAATCCGGAATCCAGAAATAAAGGAATCCATCCCAAAGTACCCTGAATCATCTTCCTCATTGGAAAGTATATTGTCCCAATTGAGGAGGCCTTGGAAGTAGCCCTTCCACCGATCATCACCACTGTACGCATGGCATACTGCTTCCTCTTCTTGAGTCACCAGACAGCGGACCAGAATCCCCTTGGAGCCCTCTGGAACCTGTTCTCCGTAGCCTTAGCGAACTCCTCCCATGGCCTGTGTTTTTGCTTGGCAACCTCCAAAGTTGCGAGCCACTTGGCCTGCCAGTACCTGTCAGCTGCCTCTGGAGCCCCCCAGGCCAGAAAGGCTCGGTAGCACTCCTTCTTCAGTTTGACAGCATCCCTCACTGTAGGGGTCCGCCAGTGGGTTTGGAGGCTTTCGCCTTGACAGGCACTGACCACCTTATGGCCACAGGTCTGCCGCCTCAACAATGGAGCCACAGAATATAGTCCACTGGCCCTCAATGTCCCCCTCGTGACATAGTTGAAGCTCTGCCAGAGGCTGGAGTTGAAACTCTTTCTGACAGGGGACTCTGTCAGACGTTCCCATTAGACCCTCACAATACATTTGAGTCTGCCAGGTCTGACCAGTATCCTCCCTCACCATCGGAGCCAGTTTACCACCACGTGGTGATCAGTTGACAACTCCACCCCTCTCTTCACCCAAGTGTCCAGAACATGCAACTTTGAGTCTGATGACGCGACCGCTAAGTCAATAATCGAGCTGCGGTCTAAGGTTTGTTGGTGCCATGTGCGCATGTGCATACCTTTATGTCTGAACATGGTAGTTTCGTTATGATCAGTCCATGACGAGCACAGAAGTCAAGCAACAAAACACCACCCGGCTTCAGATCAGGGGGACCGTTCTTCTCAATCACGCCTTTCCAGGTTACATTGTCCCTGCCCACATGAGCATTGAAATCCCTCAGTAAGACGAGGGAGTCCCAGATAGGAGTGATCAACAGCCCCTCTCAGGACTCCAAAAACAGAGGGGTAGGGTGAACTGCTGTAAGGTGCATAGGCTCACACAACAATCAGAACCTGTCCCCCAACCCAAAGGTGGAGGGAGGCTACTCTCCACCAGGTTGAATCCCAACATACAGGCGCCGAGACTAGGGGAAATCAGTGTGCCCACACCTGCCCAGTGCCTCTAACTGGGAACTCCAGGGTAGAAAACAGACCAAATCAAGTATATTTTAGTCAATTTTTGAGGCAATTAAAAAAAATTAAAAGTCCCTTATTTCAAAGAGATGTTCCTCAGATGTTTTTACAGTTTCCTCCTACAACAAGCATACTGATTGACAATGAGAGACAACTGCACAGCTGTAGTTTTTGCTTTGCCATTTCAGCTTTTGAAACACTAATCAAAATTTTTCCCACCTCCACTTTGCAAAATCATTGAGACAATACTACCTTCATTTTGAAATGCATGTTAGCGTATGCTCTCCTACTCAGGGATACTATTTAGATCAGGGGTGCTCAATACATCGATCGCGATCTACCAGTTGATCGCAAAGGTAGTATTGGTAGATCGCATGACATTAAAAACTAGACGTCAGCCTATCATCCAGCCCATAACTTGACTAATATACAGGGCAGCCAGTCAAATGACAACTGAATTTTTCCGACAGTTAGGTCAAGGCGCATGCGCAAACAACGGCGCTAAGTGCAGCAAAAATAACAAGCTAATCAGCGACTTACCTCCAATTTTAAGCCCTCGCTTTTTTGATCTACCCTGTAGATCATTTTGACTTGGTCACTTTATAAGTAGCTCGCATGCTGAAAAAGTGTGAGGACCTCTGATTTAGTTGAATGTATGGTGTGTGTGTCGTATGGCTTCTTTCTTCTTCGTGAGGTATCAAATGCTGAGATTGTTGACAGAAGCATGGGAATGTGGCACCTGTTCATATTTATAAACCAGTAATAAAGCAGATAAGAAATATAACTGGCAGAAAAAGTACAAAGGTTACTCTCATACCAACATGGCGATTGCTCAGGGAGAACAGTGGACTTTGCATGTGTTTATAGTTTGGCTATTTCCCCTCATCCCTTGCTTACCTCCCTCCCCCATCATGCCTTGAGTGAGGTCTGATCCCATGAAACTCCACTTCAAATGAACCTCCACCTTCCATCCCCTCAAGAGTTCCTTAGTGCACCTTCTCCCCACTCCACCCCATTGTAAGTTTGAATGTGAGTTTGTGCGGGTGTGTGCGCACATTATTGTGTGTGGAATTAATTTTAATCCTCCATAGCCATAAGCGCATAAGCTTGTTTTACCAGAACACACATTGCATTGAGCTCCCATCTTACCTTAAGCCTACCCAGCTACAAAAAGACAGACAGCTTAGTCAGCGAGGAGAGTTAGCCGAAACTAGCCTAATACATAGATGTTATGAAAGACTTCTTCAAATCTGCAGCTGCTTGGTATCTTCTAGCACAGCAGTATAGCTCCCTAGGTTGTGTGTGTATGCATGTTCATACACATTCCTGAACTGATTAAAGTCTCTCTTGTTCTCTTCACTATCCTTCCTTCCTCTTTTCCTACCATTGCAATTGATTTTATGTGATACACCGAAGAAACATAGTCTATCGTGGAGCTTCTAAAATTTGGTGACCCATAACCTGTTAACCAAGCATTACAGAGAAATATTCCAAATTCCCAAATATAGATTATTGAGTCATGTAAGTAAGAGGTATGAAGACGTTTCACTTATACTGCACAAAGCTGATTGGACTTGCATAACAGAGGGTAAACAATACTGCAACCTTGTGGGCTGAACACTGACATTCTATTAATGTTGAGGACTTTAAATGACACATTCCATCCACCCAAAAAACACACAAAAAAAGACATCACAGAGGGAAAGAGAACCGAGAGCACATGAGTAATGATTTCCATATTTGTTTTTTGTTTTTTGAATTATGAAAATTCCTCCCTCCATCGTATGTTTTCATAAAAGCAATGCCAAGTTCTCAAAGCAGGTTAAATAAGTGTTTTTGGAAAACCAATTTAAAGGGCCTCTTTCAAAGCGTGGAAGGCGTCTGTAGTATGTCAGCACTATATGAGACACTGTTGCCAAAAAACAATGAGCTTTTGGACTCATTTTGGACTCTTTGGGATTTTCTGTGGTTTCACCCCTATAAAAGGCTAATTTTGATTGTATTGGATGCACTAATGATTAAACATATTAGAACCAAGAATTAGCACAAATGACCCATTCAATCCATCAACTGTCACAAATCACCACCTCAGAAAGTTCAAGGCCTTGACACAAGCCAGAACTTTCACTTTGTGGGTGTTGTTCCAATTCGTCTTACCTCATCAAATTAGTTATGATCCCGCTTGATTTTTTTTCCCACCATATGTAGTAAAATTGCATCTGAAAACATCTGGGGAATGTATGTAATGCATTGTACAGTACACTGTTAATAAAAAGCAAGGCACCTTGAATTCAGAACATTGCCAATAGTCTTCTATTCCAAAAATACTAAGGGCAGACTGGATAGTAAATACTGTGTTGCCAATATTAATAAAGAAAAAAAAAAGAAAAGATTTTAAGAAAGAATATACATAAAATTATAACTGCCATTTGCATTACCAGTTGTTTTTGTATGATATGTTAGTTTGATAGTGTACAAACTGACCTTTTCTTTTTGCTAAACACCATAGTGTAGATTTGTGTCTGATCCATCACTTATAGCGGTTAGAGCTTTAATAGGCTGTTTAATGGAGGTGCAAAATGACAATGATGACCGTATGGCTTCTATTTCTCGAAATATTTTACTTTATCCGAGTATCAAGCTGAGAACTATCTGCATTGATAGTCGACCTCAAGATAAATTTACAAGTTCAGTCATGAAGAGAGGCATGGAAAATGCTTCAAAAGATGTACAGATCTGGAGACTTTTATATGATCCATGTGAAAAAGTTATATATTCTAAAAGTAATTCTATAAGTAAGCATTTTGTTTTTATTTAAAATGGATAAAGGTATCTTCTTTATCCATTTTCTAGCTACTAAGAATGTGAAGGTATGTCACACCTTTCTGGGACACTGCTGCTACATTGTGGAGATTGCTAGATATTTGAAGCCCTGAATTGGTAACTTTTTCACCCAAAAAATGAATGCTGTTGTCAGATTTTCTCCTTGAAGAGTGGCGTAGATTTGATACATAATCAACAGCGTGCCACAGGCCAGACAGAAGTCAAGAAGACATCCTGAAGCTCATGTTTCCAAGTCCCAAAATATCATCACATGTGGAGCCATTCCAAACATTTAACCACAGATGTACAATATGAAGACTGCCATCAACTTACCATTCTCTTTAGGTTTGCACCACTTTCTGTTATTATGGTAACAAAACTTGTTTAGTAATTTTTTTTTGCTTTATCATATCATATCAGTGTCAGTAGGATTAACCATGGCCCTGTGCTAGGGGGGGTTTGATGTGAAGGTGGCGGGACCTTTAATGTGCTCAGACAGTCCAGATTTCAGCTTATAGAAGATTAATACGATAGGAATGATGATGGTGATAATGAGGATGATTATGGTGGATCGAAATACCATTAAGTCTGTAAAGGAAACAACAAGGACGACACAAGTGTGCCTTGCTTCCACATAGTTCTAGGTACATCAGTGAGTCAAAAGGGAGGTTTATTCACCCATAGGTAGTTTAAGTACAAGGGTGGATGTAAAGGGATTAAAGTGATGAAGTGTAAGCACAAAGTAGACAGGCCACATTTCTTAATTTATTAGTTCTCTTAATTGCTTAATCATGTGTCTACATTGAATGCCTAGGGTTTTGTCAAGGCAGCTGATTTCTAGATGTTATGTTTGGACTTGCTACTGAAAATGAGGGACACTGAAATGTATTGCTACTGTGTCCCAGATCTGTGCCCCATAACAAGACACATGTGTGTATTCAGTCATGCCGTTCAGTCACACACACACAAACAAACCTCTGTGTGTTCCTATCCTCTGTTGTTCTGCAGACATGAATTACTGCAGTGACTGACGGTGTTAAAAATGTCTCCTCTTGCAAGTGGAGCACAGGGATCATCACCATGGTGCTAAGCTGACTTTCTTTCCCAACCACTCCATAAATATGATGTCAAACTAGCTGTAAGCACACACTCACATGCACATACTTCCATGGCGGTGACCCTCATCAACCATGTCCCCAGGGCACATTGAGCTGTGTGCTATTGGTCACGCTAACAACACGGCCATTTTTCATCATCTCTACAATAACTGCACTCAGTAACCATTAAAACAGATTCTGCCCGGGCCCAAGACAGATGCTGAATATTCACTCACAGCACCCCCATCTGCTCAGTGGCAATAACTCTATCTCATATGCTCTATAATCAGCCACTCTTCCTCTGTGCCTTCCCTTATTGGCCCCTGAGGGCCCCACTTTTACTTGTTTGCTTACTGCTGGGCTGGTGTGACTTAAGCTAAGAAACTTTGAGTCCCTTTAAAAATTGCTTTTGCCCATTCTCTTAGCATCAATATGTATACGTGACCTCTTCTCATAGGGAAACTTATGTCATTTGATAAATACAACTGTAAGGAATACTAACTTTCCAAAGATTGACCGAACAATAGTTAAATAACTATGATTGGAAAAAGTAATCGGGAACTCGACAAAGAAATTGGACAGTAGTCCATTGTTAAGATATTCCATTGTTTCGGGGGATTTTACCAGTCGGAAATTTTAGCATTTATACCAGAACAAAATATATAGTACATAAAAAGAGGTTACAGTTGTGCTGTATATATAGCTTACAGAGAATTAAATAAATTACCTTGCGTCCAACTGCATACCATGTCTCTTCAAAAATACCACCTTTTGCTGAGTGAATTACTTTCTATGACCGAAAGAATTGACTTAGTGTTTTTAAGCTTGATACTGAGGCCAGCAGGTGACACCGAAAAGCATGACCATCCACTAAATGTTCATCAGTACCTTATTCAAAGTCATAGAAAAGGTTTAGTAGGGGAATTCTACAAGAAATTCACAAACATAGCAGTCATAGCGGTAAACAAGCTCTCATTATTTAAATGATGTATTAGTCATCACTGAAGATGACTTTGGGGATGGTTAAGCTGCTTACATGTCTATGTATCAAACACAAACATGCAGCATGACAGAGAGCTTTTAACTGATAAATTGAGATTGGTCAGTGCCACATGCTGTGGCAAAATTTTTATACCAGGGAATGTGCTCAATTTGGCAACAGGTGTGAATTATATATTATGCGCCTCATGTAGACGTCAATGCCTATTAATCACAATGACGCATTGGAATTGGTCTATCCGATAATAATTAGCTGCATTCCAGAAGGGAGACAATAAAGATGATGAAGCAAGGAGTCATATTTACAAATTAAGATGACAGTCAGTGAAGAGTCTAGGCTGTCTCCTTAGAATATGAAGAAAAGAAAATGCAGTATTGGGATGAATGGCCCTGCGTTGATGATCAGCACTGACATCAAGAAGCGCGATAATCGTACTGCATCTCAAATGCTCTGCTGCCTCCATGTGGTTACGTTTAGGAGGTGGTTCAAACTAGGTTCAGGCCATCAATATATGTACATTGGATTTCCAGACTTCTATTTTGGCCTCCTTCTTTAGTTATTTAATAATACAACCAAATTAATTACCTCCTAACCAACCAAAACAATCTGAACAGAAGCAAAAGAACAATGATGATATAGTATACGATGCAAATAAGATGATAAGTGAAAAAAAGACCAGAGTCATAATGACACAATATTTATTCCCCGTATTTTCCGGACTATAAGTCGCTCCGGAGTGTAAGTCGCACCAGCCCAAAAATGCGTAATGAAGACCAAAAAAAAAAAAAACGAGACCAAGAACAGACATTTCATCTTGAAAGGCAAGTTATAGCAATATCAACAGAATTGAGTAAAACAGGCTGCATCAGTGTCTGGTAGGTTAACGTAATATATTGACAGTTATTCAGATAACTAAAGCATAAACAACATAGCACAACAAGTTTACCAAACTCTCTATCTCACTCCTAATCACTAAATCAAGTGAATTATTCATCCTCGGTGTCACTACTGAGCAACTCCATCAACTCCGGAGGTAGACGACCCGCTGCTTCCTCTTCTGCGTGGCTGTTTTTGGGACGTCGCAGTCCATGCTGATAGAGAGATGGTTGCGTTGCATGAAGCGGTAACACCAAGGTCCTCCCGCAAAGTCATTTCTATTCATCGCCTTGGCAACTACTAGCCGTGGAGACGTAACTGCACAGTTGGCAAGCCTCTCCCGGCAGCACGTTGATCAGGCACTCATTTGTGAACTTGTTCCTCTAGCTGTGGTCATCTAGCTTTTAGCCTGCGATTAGATTTTTCTTTTGTTTTCTTCATTGCAGTTACAGTGTTGCAACAAGCCTGTGGGAGAGGAATGTTCAGAGTTCTGTGATTTCCTGCTGGCTGTGAATGTGTTTTGGGATGAGAGGAAGCGCGGGGGCGGGGTTGTGCGGAGAGAGAGCGCAGAGGCTGAAAAGATTAAGTGGAGCCGCTGTTGCTTAATTGTTATAATTGCTCTAATAAAGATAAGGTTTGTGAATAAGCAAATCGTCATTGTTGAGCACGTCCGCTCGGACATTGCAGTATCCACTTTTCGCCAGTCCCTCACTCGTTATCTCTCACTCGGAACTTTCTTTCTGCTCCTCGATGACTGTTTTCCGCTGCATATTTCACGAATTGCAGCTTGGAATCTGCAGAATATAATTTTCTTTTTGGGGGCCTTTGTGTTCAATCTTTCTCAGTTGTCTTTATAAGTTGATGTTTAAATTGAAAAAAAAAATGATGGTACAGGTATAATAAGGGTAGCAGATACTAGCACACAAGCCTAAAGCGCACTTTAACTGCTGTCGTTGTGAAAATAGCGAACAGGTGAAATGATATATTTTAATATATAAGTCACACCTGAGTACAAGTTGCAGGACCAGCCAAACCATGAAAAAAAGTTCGACTTATAGTCTGAAAAATACAGTGTTTATTCAATATTCTGAAAAGTTTAAAGTCCTTCTATCCATCCATCCATCCATCTCCTGCCGCATATCTGAAGTCGGGTCACAGGGGTAGCAGCAGGGAGGCCCAGACTTCCCTCTCCCCAGCTACATGGTCCAGCTCTTCTAGGGGGGACCCCAAGGTGCTCCCAGGCCAGCCGAGAGACAGTCTCTCCAGCGTGTCCTGGGTCTTCCCCATGGCCTCCTCCCAGACGGACATGCCCGGAATACCTCCCCCGGGAGGCATCCTGACCAGATGCCTGAGCCACCTCATCTGACTCCTCTCTATGTGGAGGAACAGCGATTCTACTCTCAGTTCCTCCCGGATGGCCGAACTTCATCTTATCTCTAAGGTAGAGTCCGGCCACTCTGCGAAGGAAATTCATTTCGGCTGTTGTATCCACGATCTCATTCTTTCGGTCACTATCCACAGGTCGTGATCATAGGTGAGGATAGGAACGTATATCAACTGGTCAATTGAGAGCTTCGCCTTCTGACTCAGGTCCTTCTTCACCAGGACAGACCACGACAGAGTCACTGCAGATGCTGCACAGATCCGCCTGTCGATCTCTCGCTCCCTCCTTCCCTCACTGGTGACAAAAGACCCCGAGATACTTAAACTCCTCCACTTGGGGCAGGACTTCTTCCCTGACCCGGAGTGGGTACTCCACCCGTTTCCGGTCGAGCACCATGGTCTCGGTTTTGGAGGTGCTGACCCTCATCCCGACTGCTTCACATTCGGCTGCGAGGCGCCCCAGTGAGAGCTGGAGATCATGGCCTGATGAAACCAACAGAGTCACGTCATCTGCAAAAAGCAGAGACTCGATCCTGTGGCCGCCAGATCCCCTTCGAAGTCCTGGCTGCACCCAGAAATTCTGTCCATAAAAGTTATAAACAGAATCGGTGAGAAAGAGCCGGAGTCTAACTCTCAACGGAAATGGGTCCGACTTACAACCGGCAATGCGGACCAAGCTCCAACACTGGTCATACAGGGACCACACAGCCTGTATAACAGGGTTGGGTACCCCATATTCCCAGAGCATCCCCCACAGGATTGCCCGCGGGACACGGTCGAATGCCTTCTCCAGATGTAGACTGGTTGGGCAAACTCCCATGCCCCCTCAAGAACCCTGTGGAGGGTATCGAGCTGGTCCACTGGTCCACGACCAGGACAAAAACCACACTGCTCCTCCTGAATCCAAGGTTCAACGACCCGGCAGACCCTCCTCTCCAGCACCGCTGAATAGAACTTACCAGGGAGTCTGAGGAGTGTGATCCCCCTATAGTTGGAGCACATCCTCCGATCTTCCTTTTTATATAGGGGGATCACCACCCCAGTCTGCCAATCCAGCGGCACGGTCCCTGACATCCACGCAATGCTGCAGAGGTGTGTCAGCTAGGACATCCATAAAGCATCCAGAGCCTTGAGGAACCCAGGGAGGACCTCATCCAGCCCCGGAGTTCCGCTACTGAAGAGCTTTTTCACTACTTCAGTAACTTCAGCCCCTGAAATATGCAGGTCGTCTTCAGAGTCCCCTGGCTCCACTTCCTCATTGGAAGGCGTTTCAATGGGATTGAGGTCTTGGAAGTTTTCCTGCCACCGATCTACAACGTCTCGTGTTGAGGTCAACAGTGCCCCGCTCCCACTGTACACAGTAGTGACGGAGCGCTTCTTCCCACTCCATAGCTGCCAGACGGTAGACCACAATTTCCTCAAAACCCACTGGAAGTCGTTCTGCATGACCTCCCCAAACTTCTCCCTTCTTCTTCTTCTTCATCATTTCCTTTCAGCTTTTCCCTTCAGGGGTCGCCACAGCGAATCAACCTTCTCCATCAAACCCTATTCTCTGTATCCTCATCTCTCACACCAACTACCTTCATATCCTCTCTCACTACGTCCATAAATCTTCTCTTTGGTCTTCCTCTAGACCTCCGGCCTGGCATCTCCCATTCCAGCAACCGACTACCAGTATAGTCCCTATCCCTCCTCTGTACATGACCGAACCATCTCAGTCTGGCTTCTCTGACCTTCTCTCAAAAACATCTAACATGAGCTGTCCCTCTGATGGACTCATTCCTGATCCTATCCATCCTCGTCATTCCCGAAGAGAACCTCAACAGCTTCATCTCTGCTACCTCCAGCTCTGCCTTCTGTCTTTTGTTCAGTGCCACTGTCTCCAAACCATACAGCATCGCTGGTCTCAGCACTTTTCTTCACCCATTCCAACCTGCTTGAACCCGTTTCTTTATCTCTTTTCCACACTCTCCATTGCTCTGGACTGTTGACCCTAAGTACCTGAAATCCTCCAACTTCTTGATCTCCACGCCCTGTAGCATCACCTTTCCACCCAAGTTCCTCTCATTTACACACATATATTCTGTCTTGCTGCGACTAACCTTCATTCCTCTCCTTTCCAGAGCAAACCTCCACCTCTAAAGATTTTCCTCAACCTGTTCCCTGCTCTCACTACAAATCACAATATCATCTGCCTCCCCTAACTTCTCCCACGCCCCCGTTTTTGTCTTGACGACCACCGAAGCCGGTTGCTGCTTGGCCTGCCACTACCTGTCAGCTGTCTCCAGAGCTCCACAGGCCAGAAAGGCCCAATAGGACTCCTTTTTCACTTTGACAGCATCCCTCACCGCTGGGGTCCACCAGCGGGTTTGAGAGTTGCCACCCCGACAGGCGCCAACTGCCTTAAAGCCGCAACTCAGGTCTGCCACCTCGACAATGGACAATGTCCCCCTCCTCCCTCGGGACGTGATTGTAGCAGTTGAAACTCCTTCTGACAGGGGACTCTGCCAGACATTCCCAGCAGACCCTCAAGTTATATTTGGGTCTGCCAGGTCTGACCGGAATCCTCCCCCAACACGGAAGCCAGCTCACCACCAGGTGTTGATCAGTTGACAGCTCCGCCCCACTCTTCACCCGAGTGTCCAGGACGTAGCGCCGCAAGTCACACGACACGACCACAAGGTTGATTAACCTGAGAACTGTGGCCTGAGATGCGTTGGTGTTAAGTGTACATATGGACACCTTTGTGCCAGAACATGGTGTTTGTTAAGGACAATCCATAACAAGCACAGAGGTCCAATAACAAAACACTGCTCAGGTTCAGATTGGGGGGGCCATTCCTCCCAATCACGCCCTTCCAAGTCACACTGTCGTTGACCACATGAGCATTGAAGTCTCCCAGTAGAAGGAGGGAAGTCCCCAGAAGGAGCGCCTTTCTAGCAACCCCTCTAGGGACCCCAAGAAGGGTGGGTAGACTGAACTGCTGTTGGGTGCATAGCCATAAAAAAACAGTCAGAGCCCATCCCCCCACCTGAAGGCGGAGGGAGGGTACCCTCTTATCCACCAGGTTGAACCCTGACATACAGACACTGAGTCGGGGGGCAATCAATATCCCCAACACTGCTCGGCGCCTCTCAACGGGGGCAACTGCAGAGTTTAAAAAGAATCCAGCCCATCTCAAGAGGCCTGGTTTCAGACCAAACGCTGTGCGTCAAGGTGAGTCTGAATATATCTAGTCAGAATTTCTCAGCCTTGCGCACCAAATCTGGCTCCTTCCCCGCCAGAGAGGTGACATTCCATGCTCCGAGAGCCAGATTCTGCAGCCGAGGGTCGGACCACCAAGGTCCCCTTTTTCAGCCACCGCCAGGCTCACACTTCACCCGACCCCTTTGGCCCCTCCTGTGGGTGTTGAGCCCAGGGCAGGGGTCGGCAACCCCAAATTTTCAAAGAGCCATATTGAACCAAAAAACAAAAAACAAATCTGTCTGGAGGCGTAAAAAATTAAGCCATGTGTGAGCCTTATATGAAGGCAACACAGGCTGCAAGTGTATATTAGCTATATTAGCCTACTATCAAAATGACTAAGTAGTAGTTTTGTTTTTGAAGTCTGAAAATAGATGCTCTGATATTTTGATGAATGAATCCTTCATGTAATCACCATCCGTGAACGGTTTTCCACGCTTTAGTATCTCTCGGGTTGCAGCAAAACTTGCAGCAGTCGTGGAGTTTGGAGATGCAATCCACCTTTTAAATCTACCTTTGCACTCCTCTAATTTCTCCAGAAGTACTGCATTCACACTTTTTCTATCACTCCCAACTGGGTAGTCGGCAGCAAATTTAGCATGCCTTCCCTGGAAATGTCTTTTCCAAATTAGTCTTTTTGTTATTTGACAACTTCTCCCATACAGAGCAAATATGCAGACAATCCTACCGCATTGGCAATGAAAGCAAATGATTTGGTCCATTCTTCCTTGAACCCTCTGTTCTCATCAGCTATCTTTCTCTTTTTCCCTTTGGGATCCATGGCCCTTGACACACCCGCCAGTTTGTTTACAACAGCCACCTGCCTGGCACGGCACCACGCTTCGACATGTGTCGCAGGCTATGACGCAAATCTTCGTTGACAGAAATGTTGAAATTTAATTTTATTATGCACATTTTTACAGCATTGTGAAACATTAAGAATTCTTGTCCTCCTACAGAAAACAAAAACAAACAAACAAACAAAAAAAAAATCCCCCCCAACCATTTTCATACATTTTTGAAGAGGCTCCAGGGAGCCGCGAGGGGCGCGCTAAAGAGACGCATGCGGCTACAGAGCCGTGGGTTGCCGACCCATGACTCAGGGGAAGAGGACCCATATCGCCTCTTCAGGCTGTACCCCACTGGGCGCTCACCATCGAGCCCTGCCCCTGAGCCTGGCTCCTGGGGGGGAGGGGGGTGACCAGCGGCCAGGGGAAAACTGGGTTCGATGCTGTTGTTCCCCATCAAGGGTCTTCTGAGCCGCGCTTTGTCTTGTCTCTCACATGGGACCTGTTTGCCTTAGGTGACCCTTCCAGGAGCATAAAGCCCCCAACAACATAACTCCCAGGATCACAGGAATATTGCTATTTTCATTCTGCTCATCTGGCCAAAGCCATAATCCATCAGAGGTGCTAGATAACATGTGATTCTGAGGATGATTTTTTGGGGGTGAGAATCCTATACAGTGACTGGATACTCATAACCCTGCATTATTTTTTTAACACCTATTCAACTTCAATGAGTCTGACTGACCACATATGATCTTTGTGAAAAGAGTTGCTTCTTCAAGAAACTAGTGAATAGATGTTGAGATGATTCTGTGAAAAGTGGCAATTCTAGGACTCGCAACACCATTGACATCATACTGCTCAGCAAGCAACAAGTAAACACATAATTTCACAACAGTCAGAGGGGGAAAAAAAAAACAGAAAAAGGGACGGCACACAAATATTTCAAATTAACAAGAATGAGCAATGCAATGGTTACATGACAAACATGTCGATGTGTTACACGAGCAAAAGTAATTAAAAATATTTGCATACAATAGGTTTTTGACATTCTATGTAACAAGTGCTGACTCTGAAACTTAATTCAAAGACCCTAAAACATTTCCCTAAAACTTTTTTTTTCAATTCAAAGTCTAACCTAAGGTGTATTTGGCTTTGCTAATGAATCAGTAAAATTGTTATTGAACTTCCATTTCGTACATTAGAGTGACAGTGTATCAACAAGTTGATTATTATTCAAAAAGGAAACTTGAAAGAAAAGATGTCAGACATATTTGCTGATTTTTGGTTTTGGTACTCATGTAGAACACCACAGAAGTACACATGACGTTATATTAAGGTGGACGATTGTCGAGGTGAGCTGGTCACGTGATGTCAGCCATATCATAAACTGTATATTTACAGTAATTGGGACAGCTAATTTCATTTGTTCCATTAAACTGAGTTTAATGGGAGAGACATAAAATTACTGATTTCAACTTTTTTTTGTCAGAAATATTTCATGGGTTGTTACATAATCCTTCCTGAGTCCTTGTCTGTTGGCAGAAACATTTGAGTGCCAGCAAATCTGTTGGTACTGAAAACAGAGAGCAGTAAGCTGGAAACAGGCTGACTGCTAGATGTACAAGAACCACGAAATTACAAATTATATATTTTTACTTGAAACAGTAATCGCTGATTTTAGACCAGAAATTATTATTTTTCTGAAATTGTAATGTATGTTTATCAAATTGTGCACTGGTGGATAAAAGAACCTTACCATGCCGAGAAGTTTGCCGGTATGCACCCGCCTCACCCGTCTCACAGGGGCCATCAGGGAGGAGACTGCGGGACCAGCAAACTCAAGAACAATTTCATCCACCAGGCTGTCAAGAAGCTCAACTCCCCCACACAAGCACACACTATGTACTCTGTACTTCACCCCCCACCCCCTCAGCTCCCTCCTATGACAATTGGACAGTATCATCCCCAGGATTTGTTTCACTGCCATAAAAATACAAACTTTTTTCTCAGGGGTAACACCAGCCATTTATGTAGCACAGGTTATATCTGCACAACTATTTTTGTCCCTTCAAGATGTAATACGCCTAAAGTTGTTTCTTATAGAATCTGCTTTTTTAACTACATTTAATTTCAATTATATGATATTCCAACTGTAACTGTTTTTTTTTTTCAATTCAGCGTATTTCTAACGTTTTTTACATTGTCAGTGTTTCTACATTTATACTTCACCTACCACATGGAGGGTCTCAGAGCAACGCAATTTCAATCCTTTGTTTATGTGCAACATATGGCAGAAATTACAATAAAGTTGACTCGTTCTTTGACTATTGCCTTCCATACAACATTTCTACCAATCTAGATAGGTATTTGAAAGGTAAATGAAAAGTATAGTAAAACCTCGAATAAAGATTTCGTTATATCTTATACAGCCTGAGCTTTCGCACTGACCTCTCTTGGAGAGCTTGTTGGTGGCTGAGAAGGCTGCAGTCGCGAGGCACTTCCGCATTGGCTTCGCTTCTTAGACACGGGTGCCCCATCTACTTTTTTTATACCCGATGCTTCAGACAGGGAGAGAGAGGGGGAAGGACGCAGAATGGCGACCGTGCAGTGCTCCAAATGCACGGCAGAAAGAAAGGGATTTCGGCGGGAACTTGATTCTTGGCGATGCAAGCTGATACACTACGTCGGTATGGTCCGAGGACAGTTTCATTTTTATTTTTTAAATAAACGAACCCGCAAATGTTTTGTCCGGCAACAATGGGATTCGCTAACCCCCGGTTGTGTTGCATCGTAAGCTAATGTTAGCTAAGAATTAGCAGGCTATCGTGTAGAACGAATCCGTAGGTGACTAGCCCCAGCAGTTTAGTCAAGCTAGTACGCTAGCATTTACCAACTGGATAGCCGGTAGAGTCGGCTCATTTTCTTTGTCCCGTTTGTTACACCCACATCACTGTTAGTTTTTTCATCAATGTCTGACAGTTGAGGGGACATTGAACCCGTAGCATTGAGACGTAGATTTGCAACTAAAACGTGATAATTTTAGCTTTGGTGATTAACAAATGTGTACTAGCTTCATGCTAACAGTAGAACTGTTGATGTTATGGACCAGAATGTTGCTCCATTTGAGTTGCTTAGCTAACGTCAGAGCAATACAAAAACGATAGATTACAAATGTCGCCGCCCGTGTAATGCAGCTTTTAAACACCCTTATTGGTGTTGAAACCGGCCAACGCTAAAACATTTCATCCTAAACGGTCTGGGTTGTTTTACGTGTATGACATATAAACACAGCAACAACAACGATGTATAAATATCCTGAAAAATAGGTGAATATTGAGTAATCCTGATGGCGTGAAGCACTTCACAACGGTATTTTGTGATGAATATATACTAAAAATCAAATAAATATCATTCGTCGTTTTTATAGCCTATCATAAAATTGTTCTACATTTGTATTTTAGTTATGTAAGCATTTCAGGTTCATAACAACACTAGTAATAATAATCATAATCATAATAGTTATTATTATAATATTGCTTTATTCTGAATATGAAGGAACTATCATCTATTGTAGATTTTTATTTGTCAGCTGTAGACGGGCTATTTTAGACAATATACTTAAACATGTGAGATATAAATGATGTTCTTTGATTTAACTTATTGAAATTTCCCTTTTTATTCTTGAAATTCAACAAGACAGTGGTCAGTATAATTCAAAAACATCAGCAAAAGCAAGTTATTTACGTTGCTTTAATTGGACAATCTTTCATTGGAGATCTTTTTTCTAAGCTGACAGACTAGTCTTGCTGGATTATATTATTTCTGTAACAATATGTTTCTTTTTTCCCCTCATTTTCAGGGTTCGAAAGCATTCTGGAGGGAATCTATGGATCAATGCTAATGAGAGACCTCAATTTATTTGACGGTGGGTTTCTTTTATGTAATCATAATTACATCCTGATTACTGTTAGTTTGTAAGCAGTCATCTTTAAAGAAAATTACCTAGATTATAACAACCAATGCTCCATTCCGTCTCTTAAATGTCCCTGTTCCCAGATTTTGCGTCCATCCCATCATTTTACATTAATATATTGCTATATTAATCTAACCTGGCAAAAATATTTATTGTTGTAATTTCCCTTGGCAGATGGTCTCTGAGGTTTTGTTCTCAATCATTACTCAAGTAAGTGTTAGTCTGTGTATCTGGTGGAGATACTTTCAGCCATGAATTGATACACATTATATGGATATTTTTATCAGAGGACACTTCATCAAGTTACTGTTAACTAATTATAATTCATTCGGTGTTTTTGTCAAAACCTTAACTGCTAGGACCCATCATGTCATTTTCAAGGTTGTAGTCCATTTTTAATTTGTATTTTACACTTATTCTTTTGATATCTTACGTACGGCTAACTAGCTCACAAAGTCAATACATTGTACATTGTTGATGTACAGTAAATGAATTACTTAGCTAAACTGCAAATAGCATTGAAATAATTAATTGAGCTAAAAGGACTTTCTGTGGGGTAGCTTTAAATGTCAGTGGGGTTTTTAATCTGTGGTCGCAGTTCCCAGTCACTCTTCAGAGCTTATTTTATGATTTTTTTCTCTCAGGCAAACAACATTTTGTCAAACTTCTGATATCTAAACTATGAAATTCTTAGGGATTAGAGACAAAAAAAAATGGCATTCTTCATGAAGCAGTTACAAAATGGATTACAAGTGATTTTATGATTATACTACATAGTACCAATGGTAGCTACAAACCACTTATGCAGGTGACAGCAGAATGTTCAAGTTGAACCAGCTCTTGTAGAAGATACCTCTTATGCAATGTCTTTGTTTCTTTCGTCTGAGTCAATGAATAAAATACAAAAATACAAAAAGTTATTTGTATTGCTGAAATAACTGGAAATATATAACTTAATACTGAATTATATCCTAGCACAAACTGCTGTGGGGTTTTGAAAAATAAAACATTTTGGATATTGGTGAATTGGATCCATATGTATGACTGTTAACAGGTATTCGTTTGGTGAAAGGAAAATTGCTTGAGGTGAATTAGATTTTCACTCGTAGTCAAATAATTGTTTGCTGTTGCTGAGAGGAAAGTACAGGGGGTCCAGGACTTGCGGCATTTTGACATAACAGCAGGCATCCCATAAATAATTTAGAAAATAAATTTCAACTGAAAGAGTGCAACATAAAAATCAAACATTGCTGGAAAACTTGTTTGTGAGCGCAGCGGAGGAATACGCCGTTACATATGTTAAGAAGAAGTGGCGTTGCTTGGGTACCGGCGTACGCCCTTTGGGTACCACATTCTTTATTTACATCTGCCAAAATTGTCTTCCGTTGGTACGCAGGAACAGATCTCCGACATGTCTTGAGGACCCCCTGTAAGTTTTTTTTGGAGAAGTATTGTTTGTAAAGCTTCATGTACTCTGGTACAGATAATCCATAACTTTTAGATATTAATTGAATATGAAAAAGTTTTGTCATCCTGTGCAATGTGTATGTGTGTGTGTATTATGAATTGTTAGACAGGGATAGATTCACTCTGGTAAATGCTCACCAGTTCGTATCACAATCAGTTGACTGTGTCCTCACTATTTGAAGTCATAGGGGCTGCTTTTAATTCAACAAGAGCCTTAAATCATCATTATTTTGTGTAGTTCCACAATTAATACGTGTCATGAGGCATTAACTGTCAAAAGGCGCACCAAGCTTGATGGTACTGACAGTCTGCTGTAGTCAGCACTGCTATTTGGAGTTTGAGGCTGAAACATAACTAATAGATATGAGATACTCTTTATAGAGTATGTGCCGAACTAAACACCTAATGTATCTTGTTCCTTATTCTCTAGAATTTAAGTCACAAAGTTATCTCAACATTGGCCTGAGCTGTCACTGCATGTATTTGTTCAGAAACTTCTGGAAAAAATGCATGTCAATATATGAGAATTATAAGATTTTGTATTCATTAAAATACATACAAACTGAAACTGACTGAAAAAAGCCTTTTTTTCTGTTCAGCCACTGAACTCACTGGTACTTTATACACAACAATGCCTTCGTCTAGAGTTATATTGATATCTTGTTTAATCAGTAATCATTAGCAGACAATTGAGTTTAATTAGCTGCTATTGTTATAGTTGAATTATTGAAATTTTGATCACTGAAATAGTTTCAAACACAGGACCAATGTTATTGAACTTCCTACACTTTTGGCAATGAAAGTTATTTTTAAAGCTTTATTTCCACTTCTGTTATTGCGGAAATGCATTAATTATTAATAATTTAATATGCTTATTTCAAAAGGAATCCTATATTAATCCCTGCTTGTGTTGTGTTTTTCAGACTGTGAACCCAAAGAGGTAGATGACTGGTCCCCAGAGGCAAGCTATTCTCACTGCTCCTTCTGCAACATCCCGCTGGACAAAGTCAGTGTAAGAACTGCCACAACAGTTTTAATTATATTAATCACACAGGCTCAAACATTCTCCTCCCCTAAGCATCATGCTCCTCACATGTGACTTTTTAGCAAACCAGAGAAAATCTACTGTCTGTCTTCTCTGTCATGTTACTGTTGAAAATCTTCATATTTTTTACTATTTACAGTTGATGTATGAGCTCAACAGTAACCAAACAATGATTGGGAATACTATGAATTACTATTATTATGTTTGTTCATATTAGTTTTCATTTACCAAAAGCAAATATCAAATCTGTTTTATTCATTTTTTTTTCAATCATCCTATAGAAAAACAAAATTACTAAATCCTGTTCATGTAAAAAGGAACAACATAGTCCAATCAGGGTGATAGTTTGATCAGGAAAATAAGGACAAAACAAGGATCTGAGGTGGGAACCTTTCAAAATCTGCAGGTTTTTCAGCATGTGAAGTTTTGCCATGAGCAGATTTTGAACTCATGACCTGCTAGTCTTAAGATAGGCTGCTTTTCCAATGAGCTTTGAAGCTCAATGAGCCACAAAAGACAACCTAGTGAAAAACAAACAAGTTATTTAATGCAATTTGTTTGACATGCAAAATGACAGCATTTGCACACACACAGACACACCAAAACACATTTAGATCTGTTGATTGGTTGGTTTCAAATAGCTGGCTTATCATGTTTCACTTTGACTTTAAGTAAAAATAAACAATAACAAAAATACTGAACTGTCATCCCAATTACAAAGTTTCAAATATCAAAAATAGGAAAATGATTGTGAAAATAATATATTTTTCTCAACAACCATAAATTACTTATTTGAATTCTTTATTGGTTATTGGTATTGTATAATACTTGACAGGCAACACATTATGGCTTTAAGTCATCATGCGCTTATTAGACTATTTCCAGACTTGGAGATGGTCATTAGTCCTTTTTTCACTGAAGGAATTTTTACCTTGGATTTTGAATTACCTGGGACTCTGAAAAGCTCTCGTGGATTTCCCCCCGATTGATCGGTCCAAAACACACGCAACATTCTGCATGTTAAAGCCAGTGTGTGGCTGCAGACTTGTTTATTTCATTTCCATGCACTATTGTTTATATTTTTGACAAATGGAACAGAAGAAGAGAACATGCAAGAAGTGGATGAATGATGTGGCATGTGCTCTTTTGAGCACATTTCCAGAGGAAGATATTCAGCAGGACTTCAGTTGAGTCAGCGACACGAAATTATCAAGTGTACGGTAGAATAACCAACAAGCTGGCAGAAGTAGATGTACGGCACACAACTAGACCAGTCCCTGAAAAGCTGAAGGAATTGGAGCAAGATTACAAGAAACTGATGGACCGCAACAGCTGTACAGCCGCCATACAAATTAGTGGTACGACCAGCACGACGCCGTACTGGGCCACCAACTGGCACAGCTATGACAAGAGATTTGGCAGCGTTACTTTGGTTACTTTGGGCCCAGTGCCAAGACACAAGAGAGCCGGAAGCCAGGTGGTTGAAGGTAAATAATATAAGACAATTCACTATGAAGTTCATTACATGATACAACAGAAGTTGACAGCGCACTTTTAGTTTGCTAGAAGACTGGCTAGCAAAATGGTGATCGCTAAATGGGTCAATATGCTAACGCTAAACTAAAATCACACAGAAATAGTTGTGTTTGTGATTTCATGATGAGCTAAATTCTGATATTCTTTATGTTTTGGGATTTGCAGCTGAGATGAACAATATGGATTTGCCAGCGGGTTCATAGGTACCAAGCAGGACCCAGTTAGTGTCTTCTTCAGCAAGCAGCCCCTGACCATTGTCCCCTGCCTTGTACAACCGCCTGGGTACAACATTTCCCATGTCACTACATAAGTGGAAAGACACTTTCATCATGTTTACTGTTACTCAATTGAGTGTTTTTATTTTGTAGGAAAGGGGAAAAGGGAGAGGGACCATGGATTCCTGGATGCCCTCTGACAGATGGAGGAGGGCAACCAGGAAGCCATAAGGTCTGCCTACTAGTAGCGTGACCGCCTCCTCCAGCAAATAGTTGTGGGTCAAGCGGAAGAAATGGAGCTCTGCAGACAGCTCGGTTTTCTAAGAGAATGCCATAAACGCAAGTTGTCGAGAGACTTCCTGACTGCCTCTCTGGCTGTCATGGATAGATATTCTATAGATCTCAGGGCACCTTGTTTTGCATCTTTAAAAAAAAAAAAAAAAATCACATTTGTATGTTTCTATTTGAGTTGTATGTTTTACACTGACCTGCACTTTATTTTTTTGCACAATAAAAAGTCTGACCTGATATCATCTCTTCATTGACATTACTTCATAAGAACAATAAGTAAGTACTTTCTAGTCACTATGCATGTAATATTAAATGCAGGCTTTGTTTCCATCTCTATGGGTTTGTGGTTCCACCAGGATCACACCTATTAAAGAAATGAAAAGATGAAAATCCAACTTGGTTGGATGTGATTTCGTTTTATGACTGAGAAAGTATAGTCTACCTTTTTTAAATAGCAAAAATGTTTTATTTGGAATTGCTTATCAGATGGTTGACACCACCCAATATTTCATAGAGATTAAGTGATTCAACAACCAGTGAAAGGTTAACCCAGCATCACTCACTTACATTTCAGTGTAATTCTATGGTGCTTGACTTAGCTTGTTAGTGGATGAGCTATTGTTAGATATTAAGCTTAAAATGTGTTTGAATACAGACACCTTGCATTGTTAATGGTGCTGAAAAAAAAAGTGATTTTACATTTTTCCCCTGTATGTCATATAATGCACATGGATTTAAAGAGTGTAGAACAGTCACGTCATGTTAGCTTTTTATTTATCAGCAAATTTTCAAGTGCACATGAAACAGATCTGGTCCAAGCTTTAGACCTTTGCATAAAAAACTCTGCGTGCATACAGTCTCTGTCTCCACAGTAGCAGACTGAGCATCCTCAGACTCCTGCAACACAGTGACCTCCCATTGTTCTTTTTATTACACAAAGGTTATGTGATAAACGCCATATTATGTGATGTATTAGCCTTATCAAGGTACCAGTCTCTTCAAGCCAGTGAATTACAAGATGTACCACTGGAGGGTGTAACAAAGTGACAGTGACACTACACGTGTAAAACTTTTTTGTGTGCGTGCTGATACTTGAATTGTTGAAGTTAAACTTTTCAATGAAATATCTTTGTGAGGGTGTAGGTTTTGTGACGTAAATCATTAATTCACTAACTCATTGTCTGTACCTTTTATCCTGCTGTCGGTGTTTTTGCTCGACAGAAGCCAATCCCATCTATCTTTGGGCTAGTGGCAGTAACACCCTGTACCTTTTGCCAGTAGATAACAGGGCCACATACATTCATTAGGTCAAATCTTCTTTTCCCTTCAGGGGTTGCCACAGCAAATCAAAGTACATATTATTTTCAGGGGTTTATTTTGTTAGCTGTCTTAAAATGGTAATTTTTTGACATGTCAAATAATCAGATGGAGAATTTTGTCAGTATTTATACGGGCTTATGTAGATATTATGTTGATTGTACTTTATTGTTTAAAAAAAATGGAATTACAGACCTCTGAACTGATTAGGTTGCAACTAGGCCAAAGTTCTGCCACTCTTCATTGGATTCATTGGAAAAAAGCTTTGTTTCTGTTGAATGGGTGACTTACTATGTTGTTCTAAAGAGTAGGTTCAGACACATCACTACATTGAACATTTCTACCCGTATCTTTGCTGTCTTGATCGTTCAATAATCAAAACATAAATCACGTCTAATGTATCAATTTTGAGATTAGAAGTCTGACAAAGAAATTGTGCTGTATACCTGGTGCAATTTGAAAACATTTCTTCCAATAAGCACAATTTCAAATAACTGATTAAATGTCTTTCAGTAATGTACAGGATCTAGTATTCCTATTTGGAGTCTCTCCTTTTTACACACTCACATCAACAAATTAGTCTTCTTTTTTGGGGTCATTTTCCAACCAATGCTGCTAAAAAAAACATTGGTGGCCGATAACATTTTAACATTGTTGATTTGGTGATGCCTAGAAACCTGTGTGAAAATGAGAATCATTCATTAATTTGAGTGTTTCAATAAACCAACAGTATTTTATAATTTGTTTTCTTCCACATGCAGGGGGCAAGCTTTCACTTCAAATGTAAAGTACATGCAGTTGCACTGATGCAATAGTAAATAGCAATTATATAGACACACTATCCATCTGTCTGTAGAACCTTAAACTTTACGTTGATCGTTTGCAATTTGTTATGCCTTGGTTTGTTGACATATCAAAGCATGTTTGTGGATCTAATTGCTGTAAATTGTCCTCTAACCCTGTTTGTACAAAACTAAAGTGTATAGCTCTTTTTGTTAAAAATGGTACATGGCGCTATCAGGATATTTTGGGTGGACTGGTTTTTCAGTCACCAAATTTAATTATCAGCTTCTATACAATTCATGCAATCTAATGTTGAAGTAAATACTTTAAATATAATCCAACCATTTCATTTTTTCTTGTTTTTTTTTTTTTTTTTGTATAGGATCAAGTTCCTGCAGCCACTTCGCCTATCTCCTCCCCCTCTGATTATTCTCCCTGTCAAGCTCCCTCTCTTTCTGAGACAAGTCAAGCTGCTCACAGGTTCCTTCAAGCTGTGTTTCATAAGAAAGGTAAGTACTTTTTAAACATTGTTATTTTAGAAATCAAAAATAAAATATATACAAAAGATCAAAAGGTTGAGAAAAGGCACATTTCTATTCAGCTGTTTTTATGATGGATAAATGGTTGCTATTATTTTCTCATATTTGGAGATAGATTCCCGTGATCAAAATTATGAAAGATGTTGAGGAAAATGGATTGAACATAATAGATACTTTAGTTTTAGAAACACTACAGAGATGTTTTTTCTCAAGTCTATATTTCCCTTTTTTTCTTAGATGTGTCCCTGGGCTGTGATTCCAACATTCCTCTGATTGCCCAGGAGCTAATGAAGAAAATGATACATCAGTTTGCCATGGAGTATGCCTCCAAGTGCCTACTCCACATCAGTACAAATGGTGTAACAACAAGGACCTCATCCCCTTTGTCAGAAACATCTGACACCCCTCTGGACTTGACAGTGAGCCGAACAAAGGAGGAGAAAGAGACAGAACCTGAACAAGGTAAGGAAAGTGGATCGGAGTTCATAAGTGACCAGTATTTGTGTTTTGATTCCTGAAGTAACAAACTAACCCAGATTTCAGGCTCTTGCTACAACTGATTTTTCTACTCCTTTTGTACCAAAGCGAAATCATTCCCTCTTATTTATTGTGTATCCAACTACAGCCCGGCAGAATACTCTCTGCACTGTAACATAAAAAAATATTTCCAACACAAGAATCTGTTGAGAAGTTATTATTATGGATTATGTGTATTAATTAGGTTTGGTTGGGTTCAGGATTTTAGTATCCCTCTCTGCTAGTTTCACAAGAACGAACAAAACACTTTTGTTTGTTGCAAATAACTTTTAAGGTATTAAAATCTTATCAGAAAGCTGGTCCTGACCCCACAAAGCCCTAATTAAAGATGAGCCACTGTGGAATTTAAAGGCATACCATGTCACACACAAAACTTAAAAAATATTTTTTGGCTTTACAAGTAATTTCCAAGAATTGTTAACTTTTGACTTATTTAGTTTTGTCTAGTTCATAAACGTCTAGTCCTAATGGATTAGATAGTGAAAATAAAACAAAATCCAGAGAGCAAATGACTGTTTGATGAAATCAACCAATTAAAATCTGGTTATCGTAACAGATGGTGTGCTTGACCTCTCGAATCGGGAGTTTGCCTGCTCAGCAACTTCTTCATCGAGTGACAAAGCCTCAGGGTAAGATTTTTGTTTTTCTGGAAATGCTTTTTGACAAACTGATGGTATTAAACATTGCCTGGAAAACCACATCAAAACCCCACAGTTATTACCATTCGTTAAACAAGTGGGCCCTGCATAAGTATGAACATTGAGTATGGTCGTGGCATTTTATTCATTCCTACAAAAAACTTCCACTTTTGAAGGTATTCCCATTTCAGGTTTGGTTCTACTGCAATTTTCTTGTTTCTTTGTAGAATGACTGAGGCCTATTGAATGGCATCAATATTCTGTTGTTGTTTTTATAATCCAATAAACATATATCTGGCCTAACTGATATACCCCTCTATGTCAGAAGTAATTCGGGTCAGCTCATTTTTAGTCATTTATATGAGTTAGCTTGTTTTTGTTTCTGTGGGGTTGACTCTTTTATCTCTTGAGCGGTAACGTCACAGCAATGGCACCATATTATACACAGCTCAGGATTGTACAATAAGGAGAACATTGCAGTAGCTCACCATGAATTTACTTCTGTCTTATTGATCCAGTCATGAATATTGGAATTACTCAACCTTCTAGTATGAAGGACTGTCACTGAAGGATATCACAAAACTGCAGGGGTTGTGTATGAGCCCCAAAGTTACTCTAGCCATTCACAGACTGTCCCACTTGGACGTGAAGAGGCTTTGCTACACACAGTGAGTGAGTGAATGAATGAATGAATGAGTGAGTGAGACACAGCAGAAGTGTCTGAGGGCCCAGAAAGTGACTGAAAACAGGCAGAAATGAAACATAACAGTCGCAGTGATGTTACCAACACAAGGCATAAAGGAGTGGACCCCTCGCTCTCCACCCCCTCTGTCCCCTATGCCAAAATCACATCCCCTCCATCACCTCCATCCTGACCCTGCTGTTTGGTCCTCCCATCCCTAGGAGGCAGTGCAGGCAGAAGGAGGAGTACATTGAGAGGAGCTCGGAGCTGTCTGAGGGGTTGCTGTCCAAGGCCTTGAAGGATATACGTTCAGGGAGGTTGCAGGAGCAACGTGCTGCATTGCTTTATGGAATACCCCTTCACACCCTGAGGCAAGGCTTGGACAGTTGGTCTGAGACAAAGCTGGGGATGCTGCACCAATTTGCACCAGGAAACAAAGATTTCAGGGATGAAATGTCATCGTATAATATGATGTCATCGATGCTTGGCGGTGAAGCCCGTCTTGTACTGCAGAAGGTTGCAGCATGGGCAGAACAGGCAGAAATTGGAGGAGCTGCAGATGAAAACGGAGACTTGAGATTCCCTTCATCCTCTCTTACCTTTTACCAACAGAGTAGTCAACAGAAGACCCTCCCCCACTCTTTTCCCCAGCTCAGGGATGCTCTTCAGCCCCCCCCAAGCCCTACTCCCAGTCTGGAGCCCCCCACATCCCTGCGAATTCCTCAGGTTCGTTCTTTGTCAGACCACAACAGGTCAATCCCAGCTGACAATTGCAGCATGGCTGAAAACCTACGTACCTCACCGACAGAGGGCATTGCCAGTTCCTTTACAACAACTGCCAGACCTTCATCTCACTTCAAACTCAGACCTCCTTTCCTGGCACAAAACTGCTCAGGAAGTGCCAACCAGTCACCTCATCGCCTAGGACAACGAGGGTCCTCATTGGATGAGTCAGAGGAAGGGGCAGATCGCCGTGATAAAGACAAGCAACCAAGAAAGAAACGTGGAAGATACCGCCAGTATGATCATGAACTGATGGAGGAAGCTATTACCATGGTGATGGCAGGCCGCATGAGTGTGTCCAAGGCCCAGGGGGTTTATGGGGTACCTCATAGCACTCTGGAATACAAAGTCAAAGAGCGTACTGGAACACTGAAAAACCCCCCCAAGAAAAAATCTGCCAACTTTTGTTCATCCAATTCTAACTCCTCTGGTTCTGGCACCCTTACCAGTTCCAATGACTCAGGGACTCTTGCCTCAGCTGCTGCAGCAAAGAGGTTCTAGACCAAGAAACGCCTCCAGAACTCCTCAACACTTGAACTCTTCACCTCTTACAAGATATATTCTGGAAAACTTGTTGAAACACAACACATGCCTTTACAAAATATACGGATATAATATTCAGGTATTTTAACTGTGAGTCTGTAAAATTTATTAGTCATACTTTCTGCTGTGTTTCTCTTACTCTGGCTTTACTCAAAGTGGCAATGAGATGAAACATTTTCAGTAGTGATTCAGTAGTGCTCATTGCAGCTTCTGTCCACGGGGGTTGCTGATGTCAACAAAATCCACAAGTACTCAAAGCTCAAGTTCTCCTCACTATAATTTAAGGGTCTTTTACCATTGCTTGATTTTGATATCAGCTCACAATTACATTTTGGTCCTCGCTAATGCTGGGACCAAAATGTAATTGTCATTTTACCAACTCAGGTGTTGAATGTCTGCCCAAAGCCTGAGAGATTTCTCAGTGCCCATGTGTTAAATAGTTTTCTAGAAAAATTTGCAGACTTTTTGAGCAGTCAGCATACAATAGTCAGTGACACATAAGTATACTTTTTTCAGGCTGTGGCTCAACAGTACCATTTGGATAATAGGTGGTTTTGGTCAGGCTACCAGATTTCTTGATAATTGTAGGGCAGTATAACACAGAAGATATCGTCAGAATTTGATTTTTGTGAGTTTTTTCATCAACTATCAAGTTTTTATTATTAGTGTTTTTGTACAAATAGAAGAAAGCATTTATTGTTTTTCACCAGATTGCCCAGGATCCTGTGTTAAGTGTAGTAAGGTTTGATTCAATTCTTAAAGCTCCTTGTTAATGGAGCATAGATGATTGTCATTAGCAGCGTTCTATCTCTCTGGGTACTCAACCTTGGCTACTGAAGTGACTTAGAGCCTTTATAACAGAGTAAAAATGTAATTATTATACACCTCTACAAGCAAAGATTGTACATTGTAAACTCCTATGATGGCTACTGCTTCACTCTTGAGTTTTTGTTGAAGAGATATCCTGAAAGAAGCCATTTATTGTCCCCATAGTTCAACTCAATTTGTACAGACTAGTCTGAACATTGTATTGAGTGTAGTTGGAATGCAACTGTTCCGCATGTTTTCAGATATGCACTGATAAGCTTGGGAAATTTGTTATTGTGTGTGTGTGTATCGTTTGTGAAATACGTTCTTTTAATATGGCAGATATTTACTAATTCTGCTATTGTAGCTGTATTACTGTACAACCTCATCCATAACTGCTGCTTAAATGTTTACTTTACGGGTCTCCTTGGCACAAGAAACCTTGCTAAAAACAAAACAAAAATAGTGGAGCTCATTCTGAACACACATGGAGTGTGATGTGCAAAGCCCTCATGGCAGTCATATTTAGTGAACATTTAAGGTTTGGTTGTCATGAGTGTTGACATTGTAACTGTGATAACTTGGCAGAATAAGATTCAGCACAGGACTTAAAAGTTGTTTTTATTTTATTTTTCAAACTCAGTGTCTTGGTTTAAGATGCTTGCACCTACACTTCTGTCTGCCTCCGGAACCGGCCTATGTCCATTAACAGTGCTACTACCAAACCAGCAGTTCAGGGTTACCAACATAAAGCTGCTTCAGTTTGTTTTGCTGTGATATCAGCCTGCCTGTGTCTTTCTAACCTCATTACCACATATACCTCTGAACCTTTATCAGCCTATTATCTGCCTATAGCTAAGTGTCAGGTTCCACATCAAGATCTCTGTCATGATACCAATTTTGCTGGGGTTTGGACTCTTAGTAGCTCAAAAACACAATGGTTCTTGTCTCTCCAGGAACTGCATTCAAGTGCAAGTGCATCAGCAACACCTAAATGTAAAGTAAATTATCATATATTTCACAATTTTTGATGGTTTAAAATGGGTAGTCCGGCATTAAAAGACCTGCTACATTCTTAGATAAGTATTTGTCCTTGTTGTTTATCTTAGCGTGTGTTGTTTGTACTTTTATTCTATGATTATCTAATTTGATTCTATTCAGTGGCATTTCAGCCTTTATTCCTGATGTCTCCACTACTGAATGTCTTTGCTCTTAGCAGTACTCAGTGCCTGTTTCTGGGGCTACGGCATGGAGCAACACTTTTCTGGAATTCACCTGCTAACAATATGGTGGGCCTCCTGTGTTAACATGCCTAAATACATACTGATCAATAGAGAGAAACTATTGTTTCATTTTATTTCCTTCAAGTTTAATTGCAGTATATTTCAGAAACACACTTGGGCTTATTTTCAAATAGAGCCTGTTTTTATGATTATTACCTGCTGGCTCATGTTTGAAAGAATTTAACACATTTGCTATTTATGCATCAATCAATTATTGCACTATGATTTATAAGGAGTGTTATTATTATGGAAATCTGTTTTATGTGGTACATGTATATTTATTGATTATCTCAAACTTATTTAATTTTAATTTAGGGGGGCTGTAGTTTTTGATTTATAATGGAGCACTCTAATGCAATGTGAAATTTATATCGCTTTAACTGCATGAACGCTTTTAAATGTTAGCCCCTTGTATTTATTTAATACTAGAATGACACCCCTGGCTATTGTGGTTGTTTAGTGCTGAATAAATTATGTAAGTGATTTTACGTTCTTTTTGTTGTTGAATGAAATCAACATTATCAATCCAGAATGTAACACTTGTACTGCATTTGTCCTAGTTCATCCCTTACAAAGTTTTGGAAATTTATGTTTAACTTCCTGAAAATAATGTCTAATAGTGAACACTTTCAATGTTCTTATTATCAGTGACTTGAGTTTATAGAGAACTAAATCGGACAGGACCTGATATAATTGTTGAGCTCAGCTAAAGAGTTCTTTTTAAACGGTTGTATTGTTTGTGAAAGTGCTGTTGGGAAAAAAAATAATGTGAGCGTTTCTACAATCATTCCTGCTGATTTTGGCAGAATGTAAAAGTTCACTGTCAGCAATTCATCAATAAAACAGTTCTCAATGATCAGTTTCCTGTTGTGATCTTAGAAGTTGCACTCTTTTTGGTATTGTCTTTCATCATACCACAACAATTTTGCCCTTCTGTTGTTCCTTTCCTTTTGTCATTAACCTCCCAGCACAGGTGCAAATAAGTGAATGTTTCTGGTAAAAGGTAGTTTTTCAGTCGCAGGACAGCAAAGTTTTTGCCATTTGCAAGAAATGCTATACATTTGTCTTTTATGCGGCAATGCTCGTAGGATTAATCAGTATCAAGATTGACTTTTTACTGTTTATGGAGAATTAAATTGTCATTTTTGATGCTTTAAATAGCCCTAGAATCTAAATAATACTTACCTGTGGTTGAAGTGACTGGCGTGTGTGCGTGGATGTCTGTCCGTGTATTAAATCCATAGGAATGATCTTAATGAATGAATCTTTGGACACAGCTAAGCACAATTGCTTAGTCGAAGGTTCGACTTGATTGTTATGTTATCTAAGTTCTTTCCTGCTCTGGCCTCATTTATGAGTAAAACCTACTAACTCAAATCTTTTCATTTTGTTTCTAGCTGCACTCCATCATCGGATATAGAAGACGTTGGAGATCCGGGACAGCGCCAGAAAAAGTGTCATCAGAACTCTTCATTGGATGCAGTTCTAAGCTTACTGTGCCCGGCACATTGTTCATTACTCTACCAGATGCTGAAATTGGCACACCAGGAAAAGCTTTTGTCTTTCCTTGAACTCAGACCTCACGGGCAAACTGAATCGCATTGCTGTCATTGTGGCGTGCACCCACAGGATAATACCGCTCCTCGTCCTGTCCCGTACAGGGAATGTAAAGCCAAGACCAGCAACTCCTTCTTTTCTTTTACCGACAGTGATCATCAAAGTAATGGCAGTGCAATGTACCATCCAGGAGATTCAAAGTCAGATTGTAGCATTCGCCACTTAACTTTAAAAGACTGTAAAAGTGTAGGTCCTCTGGCCTCGAACTACTGCTGTATGCAGAGATGTAGGATGGAATCCTGCACTATTTTGTGCCCTAAAAACATACACTGCATTTCTTGCCAAAGCCTGGCTATAGATCATAACAACTTAGTGTGTTCCTTTGCACCCTCTTCACTGTGCTCTTCATCCAGTTTAGGACCTTCCTCTTCAGACTGCTGTAACTATCACAACCACCACTCTTATCCCTGTTATTCAAACCATGCCTGTGCGGCTCAGGTTAGGAAATTTGTAGAAAAAAGGGTTAGAGATGGAGATCCGCCTTGTCCTGTGCTGAAAAGAGAACAGAGTCCCTCTCCTCCTCCGCTTTCCCCTATCCCCTCGGACATCAATAAGAAAACTGATGAAAAGCCGCCATCCCTCCTTCACCATACACAAGAGGAAGAAGCTGACCTTATGGTGAATGAAGGTCTCTTGAAATCAAGTCAGCAAGTACCCATGAATACTCCAATTAAAAAGGAGCTAGAGTGCATACCCTCGAATTGTAGTCAAGTTGAGCGGAGCCCAAATGGAACTTTACTGCAAGATGTTGTGAATCGTTTTAGTGAAAAACTTGACACCATCCGGCCTCTAGAGAAAGACCCAACTTTGGCCTCCACAGTCATCAATGTGTCTGAAAAGGAACAGCCTCAGTCTCCCTCGACAAGCCAGAACATGCAGTTTCATGCAGATGCCCATCTGACTGAAATCATCACCACGGTGCTTCACACAGGAAAAGCTAGTGACTACAATCTCAGTGAGCTGTTCAATCGCCATGAGAGCAAAGAGCCAAGGTCGCCTAATACTCGCTCCCGTCGTCGTCAGGAAGTCCTTGCCGCAATGGCCACACATCCTGACGATGCATCAACCCGAAGGCATTCCTTACAAATTAAACGAGAGTTCAATGCAATGTTTGACCCCAAGTACAGCAAGAGAAAGTTGCCAAAAGCTAAAAGGGCAAGATTGAGATGTGAATCTAAGGTCTCTTTGCCAGACTCAAACCTTGTACAAGCAGAATCTAAAAGAGAAATGGACTCATCTGTGGCAAATCATATAGTTAAGTCTGGACCTCTGAACATGCTCTCTACAGAGGGTAACATCAATAGAGTAAAGGAAGAGATAAAAACCATCATTGTTACAGAAAAAGCTAAAATGATTAAACTTGAGGAGAAAGAAAGGGATATATCCAGTGAGGAAAAATCCCCAATGCTCGCAGACACCCAAACACACACCATTGAGCTGCACGGCGTATGTTGTACACAAAGTCCGAAAGAGAAAAGTCCGGACTCACCATTGATTGCGCCAACGCAGTGTGACAGTTTTCTTGAAAAAGAGGGCAAAGTTGGTGATGCCTTAAGTGATAGGAATCTGACAAAAGCATCATTGGATAAAAGTTCTCATGGTGGCAATCTTTGTAGTAAAAGAGCAGCTAAGGACTGCCATAATTCTTTGCATTTCAGAAATAAGAATCAGAAATGTTCTGCCAACCACTCCATTGAGTCACGGAGGTCAAGGAGAAGCATAGTTCCTCCACAAAGATTCTCCTCTTATGTCACAGAGCCCAGGAAAATGTTTTTTGTAGCATGTTTCTCTGAAAGCATCTTTAACCAGAGAGCTCAGCAAGACACAGTTCTCAAATCTTTGGATGCCTCACCCAAAGATTCAGATGCAAAGGACACACAGGATATTTCAAGCACTCAAGCACCCCTGGAGAGTCCTTTTGAATCAACACTTAGAGAGAGATTTGGATCATCAACAGATCAAAGCCCTGTTTTGACCAGAGATGAGCCTGTCAAAGAGAAGATAATCAAACACACATTGGAAAATAGCAAAGATAGCAGCAGCAACACTGCAAACTCTAACGGAAGGCTCCATTCATCTCCAAAAAGACTACAGGTCCCAAAGACAGATTCAGGGGTTCCTGCACTGAAATTGGATACAGATGTCCATGTTAGTTCAGCTCCCTGTGTTAAGAGCCCTCCCCCCTCCTTATTCCAATACTCTAGTCCAATTAAGCTCATGTTTGTATCACCATTAAAAGATACAGAAGAAATCAGATATAGTCTGAAATCCGCATTGCCTGGCTCTGGTACAGAAGGACAGAACTCTTTTGACCCATGTGAAGAGTCTTCATGGTCAGGGATACCTGAAAAGAAAGACAGCCAGACCACTGGTGCTACTCAAGCAAAGTCTGTTGCTTCACCACTAAAGACTGCTACCTCAACTGCCAGATCTGTTTCTACCCCAGCCAAGTCTGCTTCAAAACCAACTAACTTGTGTCCTACACCAGCAAAGTCTGTCTCTACTTCACCAAAGTCTATTTCTTCACCACTCAAATCGGGCTCTAATTCAGCAAAGCCCTCCACCTCACCTTCCAAAACATTATCACCAGCCAAGTCCGCATCTTCATCCCCCAAAGTAGGTTCCAGGAGATCAAGTGAAGGTACTCCATCTAAGCATGTAGATGGAAATGAGGGCAAGAGATCACCTGGTGACCTGCTATTGCATCATGAAACCACTCCTCCTAAAAGGCGTCCTGGCCGACCAAAAAAGCTAGGACCCCAACTGGAGCAGAAAGTAAAGAGACCAATTGGTCGACCACGCAAGGAGAAGACTGTTGACTCAGTTGTGGGTAAAGAAAATGTCAATGGAAAATCTGCTGTAGCGTATGAAATTGAGGAGAACGTAAACAAGAATCTCAAAATAACAGTGGTGTATGGCCGTTCAAGGAGAAATAAACGTATGGTATCTGAAAGCTTTGATCAGCTGCAAACAGAATTCCATGATGCTTTGCAGGCAGTAGACCTCAAATCTGATTTGGGCACACTTACGTGTAACCCTCAGGTCAGTTCAAGCAGTATCAAAACTACTGCAGCACATTTGACGGAGTTTGATTTTATCAGCCCTGGGAAAGAAATGGCCCCACCGACGAACAGTAACATCAAAGGTCAGAAACGGCATGATGCAGTACCCTCAAGGAAACCAGGCAGACCTGCAAAAGTTAAAATCTCTGGAATCTCTGTCACTGTAACTACAGTCTCACCCAAGCAGCGTAAAATTCAAATCAATAAAGATTCCAGGCCGTTACCTGGAAAAAATCAAGTTCATAAAAAAGCACTCCTACCGGAAATCAGATCCGCCAAAGAAACCAGGACAATCACTTGTCAATCCACTAGCAAAAATAGTCAACCGGAGGAAGGAATAGATACACAAAATGAACGTGAAGACAAACCGCCAAATAAGCCTCTAGCAGTACGCCACTCAAAGAGAGTGAGGAAGCCCTCAATTTATTTTTTGCATGCTATCGCTACCTCCACTGCCAGATCATACAGCCACAGTAACGCTCTACTCAGGCGCTCTAAACAGCTACTGCTAAACAAGGCCAGCAATGAAAGGAAACAGGAAGAACAGCAAACCAGATTAGAAGGGACAGAGAAAAGACTGGTGTGTGGACAGGAAAAGATGAGCATCTCTCAGGACCTCAGACAAGTTGCGGAGGTGTCTGTCGACTCAATCTTTGCTCCAAGAGAGACACTACACTGGTGGGCAGCTTCGGCGGAGGAAAAGGCCATGAACCAGGAACTTGCTAGAAGAATACAGCTTATCTCAGACACCTGGGTCTCAGATACTGTGGAGAACCAAGAAGAGAAGGACCTTAAATCCAGACCTTGCCCTGAAGTTTCCTTTGCCAGAAAGTCAAAGCAGTTTTCTGTCGTTCGAACACTGTTCGACTGTCCCCCCAACAGAACAAGGTCCTGTAGCATGCAGCAGCTCTGCTCCTGGTTCATGCAGACCACAGAGACACAGTCCTTGGCAATTGTCAAGAAGGCGAGTTCACGCAATCCTTATGAAATTATGCACTTCCCCCGTGCTGGTAGCAAAAATACTGTTTGCCACAGTCCTCAGGCGGAACGACTTCGTAAACACATAAAGAAGTTTGCCAAAAGTGTGCCAAAAAGTCCCTACCAACACAAACAAGCTCAAAACAGGTTGAGAAAGAAGAGGGTACTTTTGGCAGCACAAAATGTCAAGCAACAACTTTTTACTCCCAGCTTTGCAATGGATGGCCAAAATCAAGGAGCCAAGTGGTGGAGAGGTAGAACCTTTGACAAATACCAAACCGCACTATTTAGAGCAAGGACAAGGTTCCTAACCCAGGGTGAAAGAGAGAGGTGGCAAAAGAGACAGAGGACAAAAATAAACACAAAACTTGCTACATGCTTTTCAAATGGAAACAAAGTAAATGAACTACAGTCCAAAGCATTGGGCAGATCAGTGAAAAACCAGTTGCCCAAAAGTTTGGAAAGCAGTTTTGCCGCCAGTTGTGTTGGCCAATCGCGGGATCCTGTGGATGCATCCAAACAGCAGAATCTCAGCTCTAAAGCCTGGAGTCCTGAGACACTGAAAGAATGCAGGGTGTTTCTTAAAAAGATCAACTCTCCAGCCAGCGAATTACCCGAGGAAGAGTGGGACTCCTGCACTGTGACACTGGACGATGGTTCGCCTTCTACATACCTGTTTGCAGGAAGAGAGAGAGAACTTGGAGTTGTTAAAGCTGTGAAAAGAAAGACCATAAAAAGGACTGTTTCCAGAGAACTGACAGGTTCTGCGCCCAAATCAGTCCTCCGGCAGAACGAAATGCCAACCAGGAGACAGGAAGGAAAACATAAAAGTCCCGAGCTTGTTTCTGCTGAATCACCACAACCACCACCGGCGAAGATGTTGAGACAATCGCGAATGAAGGGCTTTACCGGACCGAGATGGTGCGACTTTGTATTGGGTAACTACCTTTTATCTTATATTCGGTACCATTAAGAGAACAACTTTAATCGAGCTGCTCTTACAGACCACCACAAACTCAACTTTTGGTCTTCTTTTCCAACAGAAAACTAAATGAAGCACGGGGTGCCCTCCTTCCTGAGAAAGGGACTGTGGTTTTTACATGGTGCCTTTGGACATTAAGCTGACCACACTGATTGACCATCCCACAATGGCTCAGTCTTATCTTCAGCAGTTATGTAGCAGTCTAACTTAAGAAAAAAATTGATGTTGCACTATTTACATCCCTGCATATATGTATGTACAGGATGATTTTTTTCTTTCTTTTTAAATCAGCGCTCTTTTCCTTTGACGTGAAGTAGATAAAAATATCTCATCCGAGAGCCTATATTACAAGGTAAGAAAAGGCTTGACCGCGTTGACCCCCCCCCCCCTCCCCCAACCATACCTCATTATTGCAGCCAAACCACTCCAGACAATAGAATTTGAATTAAAAAAAAAAAACATAACAATCAATAAGACTTAGTCTTCACCTCCACCACAAAGTTTTACAGGGGATTTTGAAGTCACCTTGACCCAATCTTGGGACAATTATGGTTCAGAATTTTAGTTATCAGTAAAAGGTTTTATTGAAGTATAATGACAAAGATGTTCTTAATCCGAGCCTTGTTTGTAACGAAGGCATAAATTGCTTATTGTAAGCCAGAAGTTAAAATGTGGATTTTTTTTTCCCTCCCTTACACTGCCTGTCCCCTAATCAATCTGTATATTGGCCCTGATTATGAAACTGTATTGAAGTATTTGGCTTTTATTCTGGATCCAATATTTCACACAAAATAATCCTGAGATATTTTGGAGGGGGGTCTTTATACGAAACAGTACTTACTAAAATCATAAATGCGACCTATTTGAACACCCACAAAAAGCAGAGCTATTTGTGACCGTCATTATGCAGTTGTACAATGCAGATTCTTACTGAGTCTGCTGTTTTGTTTTTGGATCTTTCTAGTTTTAGTCAGTTTTATTAATGTGATTGATGTCTTGTTTTAACCCAAAGCATATACTGTATTCCAGTGTCAGATCTACTTCTTGCACTATCCCATCTGAGATTAATCCCACTTCCCTCCCCATATTTTGCACATCCTATGTCCCACTACCACCCCCTTACTGTAAAAATTACAGAACTTATGTGGTGCAATACAAACCCAGATGTTTATCAGTATCTAATAATTATTTTATTGCTGACAGATGAATGGTTGTACATAAGTACCAATGGCCTGGGATGTCACTTAAGTTGTTTCCATGTGATGTGATCTCAGAGTATTGCTATAAAAAAATCTTAGTTTCACTCCCCTCAATGAAGCATGAAAAGATCATGTCTGCTACAAATTTCATTAGTTTGTAATTTTAATTGATTAGTATTACTCACTTTAAATGCAGATGGAAGTTAGTTGCCATTGTTGCCATTTTGGAGTTCCCATTTTTTTCCAAGTTGCAGCAAGGGATGCCTACCTCCTCTGAGGCTAAAAAACGCCTACCGCTATTTTGATTATCAAGTGATAGAGGATAAGAGAATTTATCAGTTGATGCTAATCTTGGATCAAACCCATGTATCACTGCCTTCCTTTTTGTAGGGTGGCAATATCCAAGAGGTCTGTTTCAAGCTGTCATGTATTGTGCCTGACTACCCTTGTATTTATGTCACGACAGTTGCACAACACAAGGGAGGTTAGGTGGCCCACTCTCTGGTGCTAAACATCTGTTGTATATTTTGTTTTTATACTGTCATTTACAGATGCAACAGGTATCTCTTTGAAACAATAAAGCATTTTTTTGAAATACCAAATGAGCAGCATGGTTTTTAAAAAGTTAAACAGAGCCATAGCTATCTTATTTTAAATTTTAGTTGATTTGTTTAGATGTAACACAAATCAAACTTTATACTGAATTAAGAAATTAAGGTCTAATTTTTTATTATTTCCCCTGTGCAACAGATTCTGCTGATGCAGAGGAAATACTTGTATGGCCAAAAGTTGAAGTAGGTATTATTAACAATCTAACAAACTGCAATGGCCTCAAATGAACATGGTGGTTTTGTGAATATCAATAAACCAGTCGGTTCTCAACTTTACGATATAACTTTATTCTTTTAACAAAAAAATCCTGTCAGGAAAACATGGTAGGGGACAGAATATATTAAAAGGTGACACCTTCACAGGAATTACATCCATAACTTGTTTAAAAGTAAACAAGGCTTACTTAAAAGTAAGACAAGCATACAAAGCTGTTATTACACACTGGCCTCTTGGTTAATCAGGGTGCTAAGATCCAGTTTTGTCTTGTCGAGAGCCACAGCCTTGGCTCTACGGGAGGAACGCACCAAAGAAATTGACTCTGGGACATTTTCTCCATCACTGTAAAGAGCACAGAAACAGTGAGCGTGGGAATTCAAAACTGATGCAGAAAACAAGGGCATAAACCACTGGGGACCCTCACCTCTCTTCTGACGATTCCTCTCTTCGGTTGGGTTTTCTGTTCCCTTTGGCTGTGCCTAGTTTACTTTGACCTACAAATGGGAGGACACCTAGTGAGTCTGGCTTCAAATGACCAAAAAAAAAAAAAAGAACAACAAAGAGCTTTATACTAGACAAAAATGCTGAGGGTCCATTACCTCTTTTGGCTCTCTTGGCAGATTTTGAAAAATCATCTGTCATCTCTGTGGAAACATGGCAGAGAGATGTCATATTTCATGAGAGAACTCTTGAGAAACATCAATGGTAGAGCCATTTTAACTAAAAATGTCCAATTTCAATTAATTATTAGCATTGTTTATAATACAGCCATCTGGCCACAAACACAGGTGACTGCTCCGGGCACTCCGCAGGAATGTTTTTTTTTTTCTAAATTTTTCCCTGTTCAGTGTTATGGTTGAGCACACACCTGCCGCAGATTGCCGTGCGTTGGGACCGCACAGCTGGCCCTAGCAACCTGCAATAAGTGAGGGCTCAAAAGCGAGAGCTTAGGGCCCCATCGTTGCCAGGTCATTCACTAATTTCCCTCTGTCTCCCGTGCCGTCTCTCACCATTCGCTCTTTTTTCTGTCTCCAACGCCATCCCTCACCATTTGCTCCTCTCCCTTGTCAGTGCTTGCCAGCGCCTCTGGCCTGGCCAACCGGGCGACTTCCTATCAGTGTATGCTAGCGCCTTCCGCCTAGCCGCCCATGACCTGTGACCAGGCTTTCCCTGGTCCGGGAATGGCAGCGCCTATTGTCTGGCTGCCTGTACCGACAAGGCTTCTCTCTCAGATGACTTTTGGATGTCGCAGTTCCGACTACACCACCATCAAGTGGCAGCTGTTCATCTGCCACAGAAAAATATCCCGGCACCACAGCCAAGTGGTCCTCCCGCCGGAGGTCATAGTTCTCCCGACCCCGCAACACACCAAGTAACTGAACTCGGTAAACGTGTTTTTCTGAAAACTATCTGGTGCGGGGTCTTGAGTCTGTGTGTGGGTCTACCATTTCCTAACTACAATATTTGGAACTGTACCGTCTGCATTGACATCCAATGGCTGCAGAGCAGACGCTCCGTGGAGCTCGGTCTGCTCTTTGGAATCCACCAGATGCGAAACCACCTTCTCTAGAGCACGGAGGCAAACTCGGTCCTTCACCACCTGGAGAACAGCAGAGGAGGTGAGAGCAGAATAAAGCAATTTCAAATTGAACCAATGCAATGAAGAGACCTTGGTGAACTTTTAATTTGTCTTGGTACAAGTCTAATGCTGAAATTTTGGGGCAGCTGGTTTTAAGAGGCTTCTTTGGCACTGGACTTGGCAAAACTAATACTGGTTACGTGTTTCTTGCCCACCTGTACAAGCTGCTGCAGTAGAGTCAGAAGGTCCTTCCTCACCGTCTCGTCTCTGCTGAGCTCCAGGTTGCTTAGAGTTTTGGCGTAGAGACGCACCTCGGGAGCTCTTTGGTCCTTCAATATCTCCCCACAGATTCGCATCGCCAGGTAGTCATGGACGCACACCTCAAGACGGATGCACATTGTATGCACACAACTTAATTTCTGTTTTTCAATGCAGTGATAGCCACAAAGGTAACTGGTGGAAGATTGATGGATATGCACCTAAATATGTTTAAACTCTTCATATCGTGTGTGTGTTTGCATATGTGTGTGTGTGTGTGTGTGAATGCAAAGACGTGACCGAAAAAAATAGAAAAAAAATTCATCCATTTTTGATTTTTAGGATGCATCTCACCTCTGTGTGGGCAAAGGGTTTGAGCAGGACTCTTGGGCGCGTCAGCTCCACAAACAGCTCAACCACATTGTTCACATCCACCTCCGCTAATGGAGAGGTGACGGGGGCATTCATCAGAGTTCTGATAGTTGGCAGGAAACTCTCCTCTACCACCTCTTGGTGGACCCTGGAGTGCAAGAATCAATTTTTCTGTTATACATGAATACCACTTCACCTTAGCAGTAACTGTTAGATTGTTGTGGAGTCAGTTGAATGTGCATAGCTGCAGGGAATCTGCTGCTTACATTTACTTCAAAACTTTGGTTTATTTTCAGGATATATAAAATCAAACTGAATTTAACCACGACCCATTTGTTTGTTAGCATGTGGGAGACCTGCTCTCGCGGGCATAGAGCTGGAAAAAGACACCGAGGCAGTGTCTGAGACGAGTGTCGTCCTCTGTGACGGGGTTGTACCACAGCAGCACCAAGCGGGACAGCATCTTGGCGCTGGACATGCGACCACTGTACATGAGTTTGGCCAGGCCCTCTGCTGTCTCTGTACGCAGGTCAGACACCTGAGAGCATTGAGTAAAAAATACTAAATCACGATGTTCGTCAGTTTCGCCAACAGAATTTACCCCATTGCTCTGAAGATTCCATCACGTCACCTCATTGTTAAGAAAATCGGAGAGCATCACGATTATGCTCTGCGCTGTGTCCTCTGTTGCTTCTCCCTTGTCCTCAGCTTCTTCCTGCCACTCTGGTGACTGGGCTGGTGGGGCCCTCTGCTCAACCGGGGCTTCCGAGAGCAGCTGGAATCCGAAGAGCAGCAGTAGATCGACAATGGCTCGCAAAGCACTGATTCGGATCTTTACCTCATCCAGTTGGGCAATCTGAAAAAGAAAAAAACTGTTCTGTTTGCTCGCCGTTTTGACTGAATTTTAGAGGCAGAAAGTGTCCGAAATTACCTGGAGCAGAAGGACCATGTGGGTTTTGGCCAGCTCCTTGCTGTGTAGAGTGCACATTCCCAGACACACCACGGCCATGTTGCGGACACCTGGGTGAGCATTTGCGATACTGGGCAGGATCTGATAGAAAACACTAATGTTAAATCAGTGATTTACTACTCAGTGGCTTCTAAGCAACAACTAAGGATGTCAACCATAAAATGAATTACAAAAATTCTGACTACAGACAATCTCTGCTCTGTTGGAATCAACCGTCTCTAAAAATGAATAAATATTTGCAAAAAAATAGTGTATTACCAGTGAAGACATCAAAGCACTGATTGTTGGGCCAATACGACTTTTGATGTTCATCTGCTTCAGCAACTCAGCACACATGGTGAGACACCTGAGAAGCGTCTCGGGGTCATTCTGAAATGCAGAGAACAAGAAAAAAAAAAAAGTTTGTCATTTTAGGACAATAATTGCGTCTTAGTGCATATTACAGTATTCCTTTCACCATATAAAAAAGTGTGAGGTTTACCTTCTCAGTGCGGATCTCTTTGTCGGACTGCTGGCTGCTGCCTGAGATTTCTTGGATAACTTTGTTCCGACTTTTCTCCAGCTCTGCAATGGAGTCCTTCAGCTCGGCTGCACGTTTGAAGTCCTGGGCTGTAATACAATCCTCCATTGCCTGTTTAGCCTCCAAAATGCGTACCTTGACCTCTGCTAACTGTATGGGAGAGTCAAGAGGGAAACCAACAGATGTGGTGGGATCCAATCGCGAAGAGCAATCCAGAGCATTCTTGGCTGAGACAGACCAATAGTACAAAAAACAAGAGCCGAGGCCCCGAGCTAGTTTATCACTCTGAAAATGCTTTGCCCTGTTTGACTGACAATACAGTAACGGAAGAAGAGACCAGGTCTAGAGCTGAACATTTTGATACTTTTACTGTCGTTGAGATGTATGAGAGCTGGTCTCTAGATCATAGGGGAACTTGTGAATGCCAAAGGAAACAAGAAAGACTATAAACAAGGAAACTCCAAACAAGGACAGCGGTAAATACACGTGACTAGAAGAGTTTCATCTCGGCATCAGTAGCTTGAAACTTAACATCCAATCAATCAAACAATTTGTCAGCTAAAACCAACCACCTGCCTGCTGGAGGCAGAACAGGGGAAATACAAATACCAAAGAAGATCGCAGAAAAAAACAAGGAAGTTTAAATATACAGACACACAAACATTTTCTGATTTTTTTACATTTAGAATATATGAGAGTGCTTGCTTTCACGATTGCATTGGAAACTTAAAAATTGTGTTGTTCTATTTGTTCTGCTGCTACTGTGTCAGTCCACTGTTTTTGCTCAGACTGTGTTCCCTACCTGAACCTGCTGTCGACGGCTCTTATTTTCATCCATTGACTGATTTATTTCCATGATAGGTGCCCTCACATCTGAGATGATTTCAGCCACCTATGTAATACAGTGGTTCCAGGCAGTTTTGCAAGAGAAAAGTAATGAAGAAAAAAAAAAAAGATTAATGGGTGGATTTGGAGGAATATCATGGCAAAAGAAAACATAGGCCAGACATAACAAAAGCACAGTGTTACTTACAGTCTGTATGCACCGTTGATCATCAGGTATGAGGCTGAGGAGCTTCTCGGTGAGCAAGGAGACCAAGGAGGAGGGAGTCTGTGGCAGAGCCAACATTTCCTGCAGCACAGCAAAAACGCGTTTCCTACAAAAGACAGCAAAATAATGTAAAAAAAAAAGGACCAAAATTTCCAGACTATAAGCCACTACTTTTTTCACTCGCTTTGAACACTTCCGCTTAAACAATGATGCAGCTAATTTATGGATTTTTTTGGGCCAACAAGCTTCATGCCGCCAAGAGAGACCGAGGAAGCATGTGACGAAGTAATTCTGAGGCTGTCCAATTCCGACACTGAAGACGTCGACTTTAATGGTTTCAGTGTGCAGGAGGAAAACGAAGATAGCGATACCGTTATTTTTAGCCATTGCGGCTTATATTCAGGTGCACTCAATAGTCCAGAAATTACGGTAATTGAATCAAGACAATGCAAAATATAAGTACTACTTTGTGCTGATATGCATTGTCAAATTGTCAACTTGGTCTCCTTACACCCGGCCCATCTTTAATACGTTATGTCGATAGGGGCCTTGGGGAGTTATTTCGCCTCAGCAAAGTCAGGAAAGATTTGAGTCAACATTAATTCAAGCCCTATGATTTCTGTGATACAGAAATCCCAGACATTATCAAAACATTGGACAGTAAGTGAAATGAACTGGAGACTGTTGATTTTGCCAAGATGTGAATGATTTATTGAAACTGTACTTTGTCCAAGGTTTTTTACCAGAATTCTTTTGAAGGAAATGGCAATGTGTGGAAAAAATGATCTATTTAAACCTGCAAGCCCCAAATCCTGATGGAACAACAGGCTACATATACAGACTTCAGATGAAAATTGAGAAAAAACAAAAACACATGACTTGTGGAGAAAATAATTTACCTATATTTGATTTAAATCAATTCCCTTTTGTGAGGGAACTCTCTTACCTGCCGCCCTCCTCGTTGGTGTCCAGACAGCCAATGAGATGGATGAGCTGCTGGGAGATGAACTCCCTGGTCATGACCAACTCCAATTGGTTAAAGTCAGCCCTCTGCTCTTCTGACAGCAAAGGCACCGACTTCAAATATCTGCAGAATCAGGTCACACAAATGAGATTGAGGTCTTAACACACAATCTAACAACATTTGGGAGCAAAATAAAATGGTGAGTTGTGGTCAAAAATTTTTGAACAGTAACAGTTATTGAAGCAATTGGGCAGCTAGACCAACTTAAAGTGTTAATTCTAAGCAAATGTATATGCTGTACGTAGTCTGAGTTTATATCAACACCACCTTACATGTCCTTTGTCACATGTAAGATGAAATGAGAGAATATAATAAATTGGTGTTAAAAATGGACTCAAAGAATAATTTGCAGCAGATCCTGTCTGTATTGAGCCTTTGTGAGAAGAAGCAAAAGGGTTCGTTCTTTGGAGTCTCTTTATAGATAGAAATCCATTTCAGATACAGCATCCAAATGTTTGGCAGGTGTTTTCAACAACTCAACGTAAACTAATCTTAAACTCATGTACTGTAAAACTATTTATGTTCAGTAGGCCTCTTGAATCGCATTAATAATGAATGTCAAGACAAGAACATTCAAATTGTGACAATGTGATGCGTGCAGCCTATTGTGGAATTTTGAACAAGTCAGTCAACAACCAAATTTCAAATCAGTTATTTGGTGATGAAGTACGAGGGGCTTTTGATCATAGCAGCAACGAGCCAAAATGTAAAACCACTGAAGCAAAGGCAAAGACTATCAACAGAGTTTATTTGACTTCTGGCTAAGAATAGCACCTTTGTATTCTGAATCCCATAACAAAAGCCGTTACCTCAGCCTTTAAGTAAGTCACACATTTACAAACAGAAATAGCTCCTCCGAGAGCACTGGGCAAGCCTTCAGATACATGGAGTTCTAACATAATCTGATACTGGCAGGCTTATACTTTCCACATTCTAGAATGCCTGTTTCTGTTTAGCAGAAGTCAGGTCTTTACTTCACTAAGCAACAGTGAAAAACATACAGACAGCTAACCACATAAATATGATGTACCAAATAAGTGAATCTCTTACCCATACAGGTAGTCCGAGTATGTTGCGGCATCTGGCAACACTTGCTCTAGCATTTCATCACCATCATCGCCTTTGTCTTTGATGAACTCGCACAGTGCTCGCCAGTAAAGCACATTCTCACAAGTCAGGGAGTCCACTGGAATCAGCTTCCTGTTTTAAACAGAGATTACATCTCCCTTTCTTGGACCGTATACACACTTTCTTTTCAGACACGGAAAACTGACGGTTTGTACCCTTGATCATGCTGTACTCTGCTCAGCAGCAGTTCATCAGTGCCCATGCCAATGAATATGGCTTTTAGTGTTTCCAGGGCTGTTTGGGCACAGTTCTCCACATCTATCCTGTGCAGAAGCTGTAGGACGTCACCCTCCAGTCGAAGTAGCCACGCCGGCAACAGACGGGATTGAACAATTTCCCTCACAGCTTCTAAGGTAGAGCCAGTGAGACGAAGGAGTTGTGCACAATGAAATGTCAAAACAACGCAAGTCCTAATCTGGAACATTAAAATGTTGTTACCTGATGTGTCATGAAGTCCCTGCTGAAGGAGACTGACTCTCTGTGCAATGGTCAGAGCTAAAACATGCACCTTGTCAGCAAGGACCTGGAGAAAAAACAAACAGGGTGAAATCTAGGATATTATTACATTACCTGAATTTACAAGAGTCAATCTCAAGCCAGACCATGACCATGTAAATTGGGCAAAGGTTTGAAATCAATGCACAATAACCAGTCACTTAGTATTTTCACATTTCTACCTGGTAAGCCAACTTGCGCACGCTTTCTTTCATGTCACGCGTCCGTTTGAGTACTTTTGGGAGGGTGCGTGGGGACATGGCAATACAGGAGAGAACAGCACGTCGCACCTCAGCATTAGAATCATTTTCCAGAATCAACATAAAGGCTGAAAAGGAGCGAGATGGGGCTTTTCAGCATTTGGCAATTAAAGTGATACACATAAACATGTTAATCCACGAACAACAAATACTTCTTCATAATGTTGTTTCAAGACAGAATACAAATGGGAGGTGAAAAAGAAGGGATCGAATCGTCAGTAACCTATTTTATATGCAGTCACCTCTGTGAAAGGACTGCCAGTTTTACAACATCCTTATTTAGTCCAGTATAACAGAAAACACTAAAGATATTTTGCTGTACCCCCATTCTGACAATCCAGGTTAAGTTATCAAGGAGTTTCAGTTGTGTGGTATGGGATGAAATATATTTAAAATTTGAATATGACATGATGACATAGTCTACAAGTGTAAACAGATACTGTAACCATACAGAAGAAGAAGAAATGCAGACCATTTATGGTAGCGCAGTCTGGATCACTAGGCTGCTGAAGGCGGGTCATGGCCAACGCAGCTTGAATCCGGACATTTGGAAATTTGTCAGTGACACGGACCAGCATAGCTTGATGGATACGGTCAAAGAGGTCATCGTCAATCTGAGCATTCTCTGCCATGCTACCAAGCAACTTGTTGATCAGCTGGCACACACGGAAGCGCACTGCGTGACTGTTGGCTTTGTGAGACTGTGAAAATAGAATGTTAGGGAATTAATCAGCTAACATTGTGGAACCGAAACAAAGACAGGATTAAAAGAACAACACATTATGTTCAATTAATGAGGAATGAGAATATCGGTCATAGCATTAGTGTGTATGCTTGTGAAATTATGTATTAAAAGGAGCAGTTAAGAGGTTAAAATCAGTATTTTTTTTTAAAGTTACTTAAAACGGGAAGTTTTAGAAAGACAGCAGAGATTAATCAAAACTAACAAAAAAAAATTTAAAAAAAGTTTGGTTTTGAATTACCATCCTTAATCCAAGTCGAGCTTGAATGCCACAGTCGTTCGAACGAACACTAGAACAATTTCGCAAAAGCAAACTCTTACCTCCAATAAAAAATTGAAAATGAAGCTCAAAAATGGATGATCTTCCTCTTCTTGCTCTTCCTCATCCTCTTCTTCATCCTCCTGCTCCTCATTCGTCTTAGGTGTGGGTTGGAAGCTTGTGGCAAATCTAGCAGCGAACTCGATGACGGTCTCGACCGAAGGTTCCCGTTTGTACACGATGAGGGCGTACTTCAGGTAGTGAACAAACTGTTCATGGAACGAGGTCTTGTCCTCAAGCTAAGACAGAATTTCAAATTTCATTAAAACCAGAATATTTTAGATGTTCACAAAGTTTGGGACTCACCTTGTTGTAGTAGCTTTTCAGGTTAGCCACCAGTTTCGCTTTATTAAAGTGGCTCTTTTGAGCGCGCTGGAACGCCTCCTTGATGCTTATTTCGTTCTCCGTATTCATATTTTCCTTTAAAAAAATGATACCAACCAAATATTAAAATCACAAGACAGACCGTGAAGGGGTTCTTTTGGAAACATTTTAAGAAAAGTACTTCTTCAGCAACCCGCTCGCTATCGACGAATTTTCCTTTAGAAAACGGTCCCTCCCTAAATTACCGAAAAGGACGTAAACTGTGCAAAGAGTACCGCTCTCTATCGAGAATATCGTCGAAAGTCCATTTGATATTGTAGCAAAACTGAGGTGTTTTTTTCAGTAATTTCTACAGAAATACCATTTATATTACCTCTCAGGTTGTTTTTCTTTCGAAATGCACTGCCGCCTCTTTTCAAATTCAACTTTTGTTATACTCGCGAGAACGGACGCGAATCTGATTCTTATTCCTCGCTTTTTTTAATGTATTAATAAATTACAAACCTGCCTCAAAGCAGCGCAGCGCCCCCAGTTGTACGGGGGTGGTGGTGATCCATACATTTGGTCGCCGTGCACGTTCGCCATTGGAAAATAAGTGATTTCATCTCCTTTAAAGGTTTCCAGTATTTCCATGCACAATAGACGTGGAAAAATATCAATTCTCATAGTCACTCAAGCCATGAAAATGCATTTCTTCTTCAATGTTTGCCCTGGATGCCGTTTTCCTTTCCCTTATAATTTATCCATCCTAAGCATTCTGGAACGTGACCATGAAATATGATCTCTCTTCTTTTAGAATAATTCTATATTTTTTGCACTCTGCTCTGTATATGTGGAATTTATATTATTATTCCTATGTAACTGACAGTTTTGTGTTTTGACATGACAGGCGACATTGAATGTCGGATTTCTATATTAGTTGATTATTGTACAATACATAAGTTCTACCATAATATTATTTGTTGGATTTATTTTCTGATTCGTTTTATCATTAATGTAAAACACAATTTGTTATAGCTTACTATTATGACTGAATGAAAGAAATTGAGATTATTTACTTTTATGCATATTAATCCCGACATACAAGTTTAACATTATCCCCTCCTGTTGGTGCTGTAATGTCCTTGACCACAGTGGCCAAGCAGTTGAATTCTGGAGGTGCAACAGCAGGCTAGCAAAGCATAACATCGTTGATGTCAATGCTTCCAAATAATTTCTAGAGAGATTTTTCTGTCTTAATATAACTGCTTGGTTAACCTTGTAACTGGCCATTCACATGTTCTCATTACCTTTTTTTTCTGTGTGTTAGATGTCCTTATGGAAAAGACCATGGACCACTTGGATTCAAGGACCCATGCAAGAGTCGTATTTGGAGTGCTAAAGGCTAAAGATAAAGTAGAAGAAATTTTAAAAGAAAAAGGAAAGTAAAAAATCAATAAATTAAGTGACAGATTGAGTTGAATAACACAAAATAATGTAACTGTGATTGGTTATTCCATTATTGCAGTGCACAAGGCAATTATCATGTAGCTTGCTAGTGGGAAGAGTATTTGTGAAGCTGGATCCTACAGATTAAAGATAAGATACAGATTTTTAGGATACAGACTTTATGCTGTTGGCTGTAATGGAAATTCAAAAAAACAACAACGTTGTAGTATCAAGGCTGTAATTGCAGTGTCATAGAGCCTCAACCTTTCTCAGGATTAAATGCTCCCTTGAGATGTCTTTACAGGTCCACTGGGACCTGGAGTCTGATCAGAGGTCCATGTGGGTTCAGACACATATTTAGATGGTCCATGTGGGCTGCTTGGGACTTGGCTTGTCGATGCAGGTCCTGAATCTGTCTGTCATTGTGCGTTATAACAGAGTGGTTCAGCAATCAGGATGTAAAAGTAGAGTCACAGAAAGGTCAGGGAACAGAGGTCTGATTCAACCTGCATATGTCAGTGATTTTGAGTGCTAACATCAGCAGCCACCATGAAAATGCAACCATACATTGAAAGATATCTTGCATATGTTCAATGCAACAAAACTGCAAATCTTAAGGGTTTTAAATGAGTGTCATTTGCAATCGGTGTCACAGAGAAAGCTGCTGAATAGTTTTCTTTCAAATAAAACAAATAGCTATATTATTTCTCAGAATAAAGTAAATGGCAAATAATCCCCAATTATATAGCGCTTTAATCACTTTGCAGTTCCAAAGGGCTTTACATTGGATCACATTCACAGTCTTACACCACAGAGCTGCCTTGCATGGGCCTAACCAGGCCAACCAAAGTAGGGTCTTGTGCAATGGTTTGTCTTTCCATGTCACAGTAAGAATGGAGTTTGCATGTTCATCCTGTGCCTGCATGGGTTTCCTCAGGGTTGACTAGTTTCCTTCCACAGTCCAAAAACATGCTTTGGAGACCCTCAATTATCCCAGATGTGTAAATGACTGAATGAATGGTTGCATGTCTCTATGTAGGGTGTACCCTATCTCTTGCGCAATGACAGCTGGGATAAGCTCGACCCGGAATGCAGGATAAATGGTATAGATAATGCATGAATGAATGAAAGTAGGGTCTGTTTTGACTTGTTTTTAAAAAAACAAAAAAATGTGGCCATTCCGTTTTATAGTGTAAAAACGTGCTCAGAAATAAATCATCCAGAGATCCTCTGCTATCGTTCCCAATGCACCCCTTTCGAGGAATTAGTTGTCCAATTATTTTAACCAGTTGCTGAGTATTAATAACCAGAAGAGTGGTGTTTATAAGACAAGGTGTGTTCTGTTCCCACTATGTGAATGATGGAGTAAAAAAAAGACCCCGGAGACCCCCCTCCCCCTCCTCTTCACGGGGCGATCGACAATGATACAGCAACGCCGGTAGGGGCGGGGCGGCACTGCAGCAGTGCGCCTCCGAGCCGTCTCCGGTAATGTTCCGTAGGATACACACGCCCCTCTCCGCCCCTGCTCCGAGACAGGTGGTTGGTCTGCATGCCTCCATCCCCGGGCTCGTAGAGTAGAAAAAAAATCCGTTGTCAGCAGGGAAGGTCGGTCGGCGCGAGCGCGTCCCCGATGGACTTCCAGCGTGTGACCTCCGCGATCACCGGGCGGAGCGCCGGACGAGGGGGCAGCAACCGGAACGCGCGACGGGAGCCCCGCCAGTCCGCCAACGAATGTTCTCCTGCGAACCGTTCGAGCACGGAGGAGGGGGTTCACCGACAAAGGAATGAGATGCGCGAGTAAAAAGTTGAACCGATTTCGGCGAGGGTTTGCGTCCGGGAGTCGGCTCGGTCTTCTCTCACTATCGGCCAAGTTCCCGTGGGTTGGTGGGTGGGTGGCGGGGGGTCAGTATGGCTTCTGGCGCCGGTAAGGCTGCGCAGCCCCCCGGGCCGGGCTCCGCCGTCAACGGGACTGCGGCGGCGGAGTTCGCCAACATCGAGCAGGAGCTGTACGACTACCAGATGCACAGCAAGATGTGCAAGAAGATCGCGCAGCTCACCAAGGTAAGAACCGGCGCCGGCGGAGAGGCGCGCCGCTGCCCGCGCCGTCATCGACTCCGTCCCCGGCCGCTGTGATGACGCCGTCGGCGTACCGTGGCATTCACCTGCACCGACGGCAAAATGCCCGCGTTCAGAATGGAGGCGATAAAGATTTGTGAATATGGTGCGCGATCTGTGTTGTCGTCTCTCGGGGATAATTGGTGGAAAAAAGAAAAACTAACACGGGCTGGTGACCGGCGGCACCGCGGTCTTGCAGGAGGGGGGTGGGGGAATGCCCCGGCTGTTCCTCTGCTATCATGGCATCAATTTAATTCCCTTAATTATTAGGAAAAAATCTATATATGTGTTTGAATAAAAAAAAAAAAAGGTACAATGTAAACACCAAAGGTTATTATTTTTACCTCAACACCATATGATTTATATGCACTGATGTAAAAAAAACAAAACAAATAAATAAATAATTTGTATATAGACAGAGATAAAGTACACCATCCAGGAAAAGGAGACGTTCCTCGGTACCGGTGCAAATAATATGGAAGCAAGACGAGATACACACGTCCTCTAAGTCAGTCTGTCAGTGTTCACTGTTTAAGGCAGGGATAGGACAGTATTTTAGAAGTTTGAATTAAATGATTGAAGGAGCTGGATGCAAAAAAAAAGAACACATTTCCCTGATCACGATAAAATAGATTTTGCAATTCTTTATTGATCTTGTTTATTTGCCGAAAGCCCTTGTCTGTGCATGGTTATTTGTGTGCTGGAGGGTTTTGGCTGACAGCTGCAGGAGAAACAAGTCATATCTCTCTTTTCATCCAGTAAGCATTGCTATATGGGGGCCGCTCCATCTCTGAAGCTTCACAATGATGCTTACAGATGCAGGGCATGACCCTCCGCTTGTTAAACTATGACAATTACTGATGACTGTGCAGTTCTCATACTCTCTTATGGGGTTAGCTCCGGGCAGCATGTGTGCAGTGGAATACAACCTCGATGGAGTTGTGTGTGCATGTGTGTTGTTCATCTTTAAATACAACACTCTCACACACACACAAACAGATGACACAGCTGAGGGGTTAGCATTAGTGTCCGTTCTTGTTATGGAAATGCACCAGCCATCGTTCTAACCCTTGTGTGTGTCCTCGTCTCCTAACATTTCAGTTCTGTGGTCTGAACTTCTCTATGATGAAACTTTAGACTCACCGGCCTTGCTTCTGCTGTTTCATGACCACACTATATGAAATGGTTCATTATATGGAGCAACCATAGTACCTATTTTAAAAAAATAATACCTTCTTTTTTTTCTCGCAGGCACAAGATATTTTTTTTGTTTATGCAATATAGTCCCCATTTTTACAGAAAAATGATTAAAGGCTTCACATTAGAAAATTGTGACCATGTGCTCGCAATAAATTGGTTCCCACAAGAACATTTACCACTGGAATGGCATCATTTATTATTACTTTCTTCCATAGCTTCTTGTGGTAACAAGAAATTCATCACATGGTTACAAGGTATTTACATTTTGTTTTTTGAGGGTAATTCTTTTTTTCAATGGTACTAACAGGTACACCATTTTCTTTCAAGATGACAATCAATATTCCCCCACAAGGTATAAGGTGCACTTAAGAAGATTTGTTGTGAACATGAGATAGTATAATGAGAAAAATTATTTGCCTTCTCAGACTATCATTTTGAAAAGGCAAAATAAATCTGACATTTTTGGGGAATTGGGCCACATAGTGGTGCAGTATTTAAAGCTCTCACCTCACGGCAAAACCTTCCTGGATTGATTCTAGTGAGAGATTGGGGCCGTTCTGTGTACCTCTTCTCCTCATGCATGTGTGGGATGTCTCTAGATGCGCTGGCCTCCCTCCATAGACTAAAATCTTCTGTTGGTTTTGATCTATAGGCTCAGGCACCCTGAGTGCATAAGTGGTACAGACATTAAATGAATTTTGTATGAATTTGTTTGGTTGCCTGGCTGTGGACACCTGTTTTATTTCAGTATTTTGAAACGGGATGGGATGGCGGAAGCTGTAAATGGGTCAGCAGTGGTAACCTTATATATTTAATAAGTCCAGAGTCATGCACTCACATGCACACACAGACACACAAACACATAGACCCCCCCCCACACACACATACACTCTTGTACTTGAAGCACGTCCTCAAGTATGCCCATTCCTTCCTTACTTCTATTCCTTGCTCCTCACTTATGCTTCCTTTACTTGCTCATCCCAACCCCTGCCCTGTCCTGACTGCTCTCACCGTCGAATGGGTGCTCCTTAAGATTAACCGGTGGCACATCAGAGAGTGTTTACATCTCAGAAGTAGCCAATGAGAAGAAAACAAAAGCTGACCATACCAGGCCAGCTGTTGAGAATGTTCACGAGTGTCTGTATGAATGGGCATGCACATACTCATAGCATAGCAATACAGGAAGTACTTTCTATTCTCAGAGATCAACAGAAGCATATTTAAGTGTGTGTTGGAGCACATGTTTAAGGACACGCATTTGATTGGCAGCTCTAATTTGGACTATGTGAATTTCTATTCTTATTGAGCTTACCCTTTTACATTGTTCCCTGCTTTATAATCCAGCACACCCACTATTCTCTTTGATTTGTCCTAAGATATGTGTGTGTATTTGGGAGAGGGACTGATCTAAGAGAAGGTGTGTGCATGGTTGCCTGTCTCTTTACTGAACCTATCTTTGGCGTACCAATAAATCACTTCACATCTCACTTGTGTTTCAACAGTGTCAACCAGGCTCTCTTTTACATCTAAGACAGAATATTCATTTCATGCTTTGCTGGCTATGAACTTGTTGTCACTAAGCACAGCCATTGTCTTGGGAGGCTACATGAATAACATTATCGACTGTCAGTATCAATATGGTGATCTGCAAATAGGATTTACAGTATCAAGAGGCTCATGCCACTCTCCAGAAAAGCTGCCATGCCAGGCATCTTGGGAATTTACATTTGAGGAACAGGAACTCAATCAAAGGATGACTAGACCTTTAATCTTGATCACTGTCACACAGGAAGTAAATAGAAAGGTTTCCCTAATCGGAACTTGACTATGAAGCTGTAAAGACCTCTTTAGGTTCACTCCCAAGCACAAAAAACATTTTGGACAACTACATTTCTGTCTGTTGAATGCAAGAAAAGCTGATGTGTCTTTTCAAAATCAGGCAAAACTATTTGAAGGCGAATCACATTTTATAATTATCTCATCTCGACAAGGAATGTGTGCTCCATGTTATCTCTGAAAACCACTCTGCTCCATAAGAGGTGATCCTGTAGAATGTCTAGAGCTTGTCATTTGGCAAATTGTGTCTGAAAGAGCGGTTTAAGGAAACTAACTGAAGTGCATCTTGCTGTTATTCAGCAAAACAATGTTCACAGCAGTTCCAACAATAAATTGTTTGCATACTTTGGGGTGAATGATCTTTGTTATACATTGCCTTAGTTTAGTCTATCTGCGGTCGGATTTCAGTTGCAGCAGCCGTAGCAAAGAGGCCCAGATTTCCCTCTCCCTGGCCACGTTGTCGAGCTCTTCCGGGGGAATCTCGAGGAGTTCTCAGGTGAACTGAGAGATATAGTCCCTCCAGCATTTCCTGGGTCTTCCCAGTGGGGGAGGTAAAATCTCATCAACGAGGCGTCCAGGAGGCTTTCTGACCAGATGCCTGAGCCACCTCGTCTGGGTCCTCTCAACGTGGAGGACGGCTCTTCTCTGAGCCTCTCTTAAATGAGTTTCTGCCCTACAGTATCACTTAGACAGAGCCCAGACTGCCTGCGGAAGGAACTCATTTAGGCTAACCATAGGTAAGGGTAGGAATCTAGATCGACTAGATCTGCCTTTTGATCTCCTGCTCCATTCTTCCTTCATTTGTAAACAAGACCCGAGATACTTGAACTCCTCAACTCTTGCCAGGGTCTCAATCCCTAACCCAGAGAGGGGACTCCAACCCCCTCTCCGGTTGAGGACCATTGGATTTGGAGGTGCTGATCCCAGCTGCTTCACACTTGTGAACCGCTTCAGTGAGAGTTCGAGATTATGGTCGGATGAAGCCCCCCCTAATCACAACATCTGCTAAAAGCAGAGACCTTATCCTGAAGCCACCAAACTGCGTCTCCTCAACATCCTAGCTGTGACAAGAAATTCTGTCCTTAAAGGTTATGAACAGAATTGACGACAAAGGGCAGTCCTGGTGGAGTCCAACCTGCACTGGAGACCAGTCCAACTTAATGGATGCAATGCAGACCAAACTCTGACACCATTTGAATATGGCCTGTATCAGGGGTTTGGTACCCCGTTCTCCACAGAACTCTGTTAAGGACACAGACAAATGCCTTCTCGAAGTCTACAAAGCACAAGTAGATCGGTTGGGCAAACTCCCACAGAGTTTAATCCCCCTGTAGTTCGAACACACCTTCCTGTCCCCCTTCCTATAGAGAGGGAACCACCACCCTGGTCTGACAATCTAGATGTACTGGCCTCAATGCCCACCCACAATGTTCCGCAGGTGTGTCAATCAAGACAGCACCACATCATCCAGAGGTTTGAGGAGCTTAGGATGGATCTCATCCACCCCCTGGGGCCCTGTTACCAAGGAGCTTTTTCAGCACCTCTGCGACTTCAGCCCCAGAGACAGGAGAGCCCACCCTGTGTCCCCACTCTGCTTATTCATTGGAAGGCGTGTTGTTGAGATTGAGGAGGTCTTTGAAGTATTCCCTCTGCAAGCCATCAGACACACCTCTTGTTGAGGTCAGCAGTGCCCTATCACACTAGTGCTCTGCTTCTTCTTTTTCCTGAGCTCCGCAGAATTCGCAGAACTCTCCCCATGCGCAAGTTTTTGCCTCAGCCATTGCTTCTGCATTGGCCTTCACAGGTTAGCTGCCCCAAGCTGCACGGATCAAAAAGGCCCACGTAGGTCAAAAAGTTCCAATCGGACTCCTTCTTAAGCTTGACGTCATCCCATGGAGTCCATGACAACTGAGGTCCTAAGATAGGTGGGACATGCAGACTCTTACACAAATAGCTGGCGGCTCAAGCAGGGATAGCAGTATATTTATCTCTGAAATATCTATTATCTAAGCCTCCACCTCAAAATTAGCCATCATCTGGACAGTCGAGAAAATGTTAAATTGAAAAAGGTGCAAAGGCGCAAGTGAAAGACACATTGGAAGGAGAAGACATTATGTAAGATAATAATATAAAATTATCTCATTATAAGAATAATTCTGAAATAATAACTTGTTTTGATCATGCAAGGTCTGAAATTAACACTATTTGGACGAAGGTATGGACAATTAACGTTTGCTTTATCAATGCTGCACAACATGACACAACTTTTTTCACAAGTGTTTTTTCTAATAAGCTTTTTATCTTTTAAAATGACAATATCCTGTCTAAAAAAATCTTTACAGAAACCAGTTAGACCTTTGGTGAGGTTAAACCTGAATAACTAGACGGTATTATTCCGATACCTTTGGGTGGCCAGTGCTTACTGCAAGTATGAGGCCAGTTCAGGGACATGTCACATCCATGATTGATGTCAGAAGCTGAATGAAAAGCAATCTGCTATTTATGGATGGAGAGTGAAACCTTTATGCCATCTTAGTGTTTGTGATACATAGGCGATGTGCACACACGCACGCACGCACACATACACACACACACTTAAAGGGAATGCCCAGCTATGCAGTGCCAGCTGTGTGCAACAGACAGAGAGGCGACTGGGTAAAATATGAGCCCATGTGCCCTTTATGGCCGAAGGGCGCACACACATACACACACACATACACATGCACCTTTGAAAATGAGACGTCAGGGTCAGGAGGAGCAGTTGATGACACTGTAGGCATGGCGTAGTGGTTAAAGTGAATATCAGGCGGACCATATTTCATGTATTAGTCACAGTCTAAATGGGGAAGAAGGTGAGGGAGACCCCACACATGCTGCTGGACAGCAAAATAACTGCAGAAAGCCGCGATAGTCAGACTAACTTAATCTCCTAGAAATCCAATTGAAGACTATTGCTCTTTCGTCTCAGTTGTTTATAACTGGGATTATCTGTTTCCATGTCAGTACGCCTGACTATCAGTCAGCCTGTTGTCTGTCTTATGACGCTGTGCATGTGCCATTATTTGTGTCGTTGGATCAGTGTCTAAGGATTCAGGCAGATGCAAAAATATTTAGAAAACAAAAAGTGCATCTGTAGACACTAAGGGGAACATAGTCTCAACAGACTAATGATTTGATAATTCTCTTTCTATCTCAAAGAACTCTCAAAAGTGCACCACCCTGTAAGATCTCTATACTCCCAGGGCGCAAAGCAACTTGTGGCCCTGATGCGACTTGTGAAGCATTCAGTTACCTAACTCTTCTTCTCTTCCAATTACCATCCTGGGGGCGGTTACCCTCTCTTTGTTTAAGAAAAACCTTAAAACCTTTCTTTTTGAGAAAGCTTATAGTTTGGGTGAGGCTAGCCCCTCCTTTATGCTGCTACTGTTTAACTTTGCTGAGGAACATCCCATGATGTACATCTCTGATTCCTCCAACTGCAACTATCCTTTCTGCACTGATGTCCCTTCATCATTGAATGATAATAACCTCTTATCTTCTCCTGAGTCCCTGGGCTCTCATTTCTCAGGCTCCCAGGGGACGTGGCCTGATTACTTGTAGTGGTCTTGCCAGGCGTACACCACTGTTATTATTTCTTTTATGAATAATTAAGCTATTATTGTATCATGCAAGCAATTACCATGTAACTGTTCGCACTACTGTTATTACAAGTATGAGACCATTTGTGCCTGTCCCTCCCAACCCTCTTCCCCCCGTCTCTATTACACTCTTGCTTTCTACATCTCTTACTATATCTCTGCCCTCCTCTCTTGATCTCTCTTTTTCTACCCCAATCGGTCGAGACAGAAGGCTGCGCACACTGAGCTGGGATCTGTCAGAGGGTTCTGCCCAGTAAGAGGCAGTTTTTCCTCAGAATGTTGATTTTCTGTAAATCATTTCAAAGCGTTTAGTCCATGTAAAGTGTCTTGAATTAAATCTGACTTGACTTGACTTGACTTGACTTCCTGCAAAGATCTTTTGGTATCAGCGGTCGCTATTAGCTGGTTCATTGTTACAGCTGAAGGAGTGTTGCATAAAGGCACTTTAAGATGGTTGTCCACTCTCTTACTTGACTTAAATATCAAATTAAGGCCACCTGCAGCATGACAGAACCAACCAAAATCCCAGAACAATGAAAACCAAAATATTTCAAACAATAAATTACAAAACTATAACACATTGAAAGTGTTTCAGAATATGACATATAATTATGAAATATGAACTGGAGAATGGCAATTATAAGTGTGTCCTTTTCGTTTAAGGAATAGAATTCCTTTCATTAGATCCTGGAATGCACAGATGCATTCACAGCCAATTGGTTAAAAATTCACTTCTTTGAAACAGAATTCTTAACGATCCCTCTTTGTCTGCCAATGGTAATCACTAGGTGATTTATTCATTGAACATGAAGAATGAGGAGCAGGAGGCGGCCCTGCAGGCCTTGAATTATGCCCATGACGAGGAGCTGCATCGCATCCTGATGGAGACATGTCACGAAGGGGAGGGGTCAGTGCTGAGGACGCGACTCCTGGAGCTGCAGGAGTCTTTGGATGAACAGCAAAGAGTCGGAGCCCAGGTGTGTGTAGTTGTGTGTATTTGTATGTGTAGTTGTGTGTGTGTGTGATGGCGGCGGTGGGGTCCTCTTCCCCTCCTTATCACATGATGCGATGAGCCAACATCCTCTTTCAAGGGCATGTTGTTTTCCTGTGGGAGCAGCAATTCAACCTCTCCCTTGATGCATTGAACTATAAGTCAATGCAGGAAGACCGTGGATAAACCTCATGTGCAATTCCCATTCTGAACACCACAGCAGAACATCAAAATGAATCATAACTACCTATCAGTCAATGTCATCTCTAATGAGCTCATTTGAAACAGATGCATTTTCAAGATCACTTTATACTTTTAAAGTCAAATAAATATGTGCCAGCAAGTACTAAAAGCTATGTCTGACTCTTCTACGTTTTTTGGGAATACGCCAACATGCAAATATTTTTTATTTCTTGCGGTTCAGAAGATTGTGACTCTTTTCTTCATTTATCATTCTTACGGTCATTCAGGTTTACACTTCTGTGTGTACCAAGTATTTGACCAGAATTGGCTTTCATAACAGCCATAATGTTACAAATTCTGCCCATTGTCCTGCCTTCCAAAATGATATTCCGTCAAGTGCAATTATATTTACAATTTAATGAGGAAAATGAATGTGGAAACTCAAGTCCACGAACACCAGTTCAAACTGTCAAGCTTAAAACATGCAGTTGTCAGAAAAAGAAGACCAATTCTTCAGTTATTGGAAAATGGAGATGAAGGTTGGTAATCCAGTTGGAGTTTTACATTAGTAAACATTTGACTTTGCTTTGTACCATTTGTTTCACAAAGCCCTTTTCACACGATTAAGTTAAGTTATCTAATCAGATTGAGGTGGTTGGCAGCCGCATATCTTAGTCCAACCCAGATATCAATAATATTAGAATTTTACAGTTTCTCTCCAACTTCTTTGTGAAAAACTTTTTTGGCCTATATCGTCCACATATGAAAATTAACCAATTTTAAAAAAAGGAGTAGAGCCGAGTGATGAGATATTAATAAGATGTTAATTAGTATATAATTGCACTTGATGGTGAAGAGCTGAAAAGGACAGGAAAAAAATGAGAAAAATGTGACATCATTTTCTTTCCTTTTGTGAAATGTTTTAAATTTGTTTGATCAGTCTGATCTCAACTGGAGTGCTGATGATTTTTTAATTACCCCTTTGTCAACTTCGCCATATCATTCAGCGGATGTCACAACTATGTGTGATGTTTATGCTTTTCTAATTGTTACAATACATATATCCTGTCTTAACAAATTCTAAATAGTGAAGCTGTTTTAGAATGTTACAACAATGGACAATGAAAAGATGTCTTGACTGTGTGTTAATGTAAAGTATGATGACCCTCTGTGCGCACAGGTACAGGCGGACTTTGAGTGCTTCAGAATCCAGTCTGAAGAGAGAGAGCGTGAAACTGAGGCTGAGCTGAGAAAAGTGTTTGAAGACAGGTGCCAGGCTGCAGAAGAGGAGCTTCAGGAGGCCAGGTGTCAGATCAGCGCTGCTCAGGAGGACAGCCTGCGGCTGACTAAAGAACTGCAAAAAGCTATGGAGGAGATCCAAGAGCTAGATGACAAATGCGTGGAGCTACAGAAAGACAGAGAGGAGAAGGGGAGAACAGAACAGCTGAGTCAGAGGGAAGATGAGGAGAAAAAGAAAGAGGAGCAGAACAGACGAACAGGTGAACAGGAGAAACTCTTTGAAGAAGTGAGTAGACTGAAAGAGGAGAGCACTCGAGCAGAGGAGGAAAAGCAGCAAGCGGTGAGAGAGGAGAGGGACCTGTGGGAGAAGAAGGTGAATGATCTGACCAACGAGAAAGAGGAAATGAGGAAGAGGATGGAGGCAGACTGGAGGGAGGAGCGGCACAGGTGGGAGGAGAGAGAAGAAGAGGAGAAGAAAGGAATGCACAGCGCTTTGCGAGAAAGAGTGAAAAGAGCAGAGGCTGAAGTGGAGGGTCACCTGGAGAGGCTCGTGGAAAACAAAAGGAACACAGTCAAACTCCAAGAGAGGATCCAGGTAAACATAAACATTTCCCCGTCATTTCACCACCATTGGTAACATTTCATTTACTTAATCAAAAAAAAAGGTAAACTCAATATCTTCTGTGCCCAGCCAATAATCATTTTGATTGGAGAAGTGGGAGAAAGGTAAAGCAGCAAGAGGCGAGGAGATGATCCTCCTGTGTGCTGTTTTTACTGCCAAATTTCTCCTAATGACTTAGAAAGGATAGTTTTGCTTGAGCATTAAGAAGCCAACCAGAACTGGCACAAAGCTGACATAAACCCTCACAGTGGACCATTAAATGCTTACAGCTGTGCTGGATAACTCCCTGATTCATCACATTTCAGCCTCCATTTCTTTCCCTCTCCATCTCCCGTCCTTGTCTCTCTGACTCTCTGTTCCTTCTCCCCTTCCTCATGAACTGTGTCAAATGTGCTATTGGCCTCGCTCTCTGTGTCTCTCTCCTGTGCTCTTTGCGAAACTGCAATACTCTGCATTGTCCTCCTTATTTGTCCTCATGCCAAATGCTCCCTCATGGTCATCACACCTCCCTCCAGGACCTGGAGGAGGAGCTGGAACTGGATCGGAGGCGTGTGTCCGAGGCAGAGGGTGTGGCCAAGCGGGCAGAGGAGGAGCTCGCAGTTGCCAAGGAGAGGCTACTGCTTCAAGAGGATGAGCTGCAGAGCAGAGCAGGTAGTCAGTCTCCCTTCCTGTGTCTTTTGTGTGCCTGTCGTCCTGTCATCCTGCATGTCTTCGTAAGAATGCTTACATCAGTTTAGCCAGGCTTAGCCTGGTACATTTCAATTATTCTTCTTTACTCAGCTTTTATTCAGCGTCAGTCTCATTGTGTTGTAAATACACACAGAAAATGTAACTAATGCACATTATTAATCCCTCACAAAAGGATGAATAACAATTTTATCAAAGTTTCATCCCACCCTGGCAGCATAATGGTCTACAGTTTATGTATGAGACAAGGATTGCATTGGTCTACTATAAGTCCATTCTTCCTCTAAATGATAACACTTGTGCATGCCTGTATGTGCTTGAGTTCACGTGTGTTTAAGGTGTATGTGCGTGTGTCGCAGAGGAGCTGCTAAACCATGGAACATGTGAGGTGTGTGTTTGCTCTGAAGTGGAGGAATTGAGGAGTCAGGTGAACCGTCTGCAGAGCAGAAACAGGGAGCTGGAGCTACAGAGCAGCGGCAGAAATAATGATCATGCCAGGCAAATCCGCCAGGTTACCAAACACACACACAAGATGTACACACACACAATTATGAAATTGATGTTTTTCTTGAACATGTGTTCCTAAAGTGTGGTTATTAGAAAGTAGGAATGTCTATTTTTGCCTATTGCAGTATTAAATGACACAAGAGATAAAGATAGTATTGGAACTGAAGAAAGTGAAGAATTAATGTGATTAAACTAAATTTTATGTCTTTAATAAGGCCTGGTTGGCGCCTATGTAACTTTTATGCTTCAGTAACAGATTAAGATAAGATTCATATGCCCTACTTTAATCAATTGTTTGTTTAATGAAATTACATATTATATTTGTGTATTTATGTTTGTATATTTGTACATTGTCTTTCTGCATTCTAATTTTCTTAGTGAAACACTTAACTGTGAGGAGAACAGTTCCATTGGAACCTTTTTTCTAGTAATAATGATACAACTACTGCTTATAATGGGTGGCACGGTTATTAGTGATTCTGGCTCACAGCAAGAAGGTTTCTGGTTTGATTCTGACAGGAATGTGTGGAGTTTGCAATTTGCAAACATGTGTTAGGTTAATTGGAGACCCTAAATTGCCTAGATGTGTAATCGAGAGAGATAATAATGATAATAATAACAATAATAATAACAACTACAATAGCTATAATTATTATTTCTACAATAGTAATTATTTAAAAACCAAAACATTTTATTATTCGCATTAAAGCAATAACAACAACAATAATAATAGTAATATAATGATAATAATAATAATAATAATATTAATAACAACAATAACAACAACAACAACAACAACAATAATAATAATAATAACAACTAATAATAATAATAATAATAATAATAATAATAATAATAATAATAATAATAATAATAATAATAATAATAATAACGGTAAACTGATAAGCAGACAATAAATTAATTCCATTATCAGGGTTATGCATTAAACCTTTGGGAACCTTGCTGTTGATGCACATGTACAGTTTATACATTACTCTGTATGTGTATTTTTAGCATGCTGAGGCCTTGTCCAGTTTGCGCTCTGAGATGGTGAGAGCCCAAACAGAAGAGCTGCGGCGCATCCAGAAACATTCAGATGATGAGAAGGAGAAACTGCAGAGGGAGATTGAGAAAGAAAGACAAACCTTGCAGAGGGACAGAGAAAAAGAAAGGAATCACCTCGAGAAGGAGAGAAACAGGTTCCGCAGAGAGAGGGAAGAGGAGAAGGCAGCTCTAAACAAGGAAGCAGAAGACATCAAACAGCGTCTAAGGAGGGAAAAGGAAGAGGAGGTGGACTGTTTGCGCAAGGAATTGGAGGTTGAGAGGGTTCGTGTTCGATCACAGTTGGACAAGCACTTTGAGCAAGTAGAGATGGAGAGAGCCAATGTGCAGCAGAAGCTTGAAGTGGAGAAAAAGAGATTGGCGGAAAAGGCTGAGGAGGATAGGAAACGGCTGAAGGAGCAAGTGCGGAAGGCAATAGAGGAGGTGATGAGGAGACATGCGGCTGAGCTACACAGTGTGCAAGAAGCTCTGAGCTCCGAGAAGAAGACCAACCAGGAGGTGAGCAGGCGTCTCTTTACACTCCATTAGGGGGTTCCTCTTTGAAATTGTAATTTTGAGCAAAAGATCTTGTAATCAAAACTAACACATGGCCATTTGCTGAATCATATAGCATAGCATTTGTATGCACAAAAACTCAAATAAGTCATTAAAATGTAATTTAGAACCTGGAAATGATTGTGATAGCTGTCATAGCAGAATGTCGGTGCTCAAGGATCAGAAATTCATTAAATAGCCAGCTGTTCAGCTTTGGCAATCATTTTAATTTCACTGTCTGTCAGACATTTCATTTAATTATTTTGAACACAAGGACACACTGCTGAATGATAATGGCTTCTTTTGTATTCCACCGTACAGCAGCTGTATGAATCATTTTCCTTTCACGGCTGTGTGTATGTGCTTGACATGCACATGTGAACATTGACAGACCTTTGAAAACCCTGAATGAAATACTTCTTTGTTGATGTTTTGACTAAATTCGGGGAAAATCAGTAAAAATATAGTATTTTAGTCAGAGTCACCACACTTGATGGAATAAATTATTTGCTGCCCCTAAGAATACCTTTATTTCTGACTGGTCATGACTAGATAATGTGACCTGGCAAAGACTGATTATCCTTTGTTTTAGTTTCTAGAAGCCTGAGAGAATTAAGTTGTGAAATATTTTATGAGAGAAAAAAAAAAACATGCCTTATAAAGTTGTGGAATCGATACAGAATGTACTACATCCATTTATAACACTCGGCTTCAAATTTAAATTGATCACATGTATAATTGTATGCCATTGTGGCAAATTAATTCAACTTTAGCTTTACGAATGGGGAGAATGCGGTTGGGTCGCAATGAAAAAAAAAGACTATAGATGTTTTGATAATTGAGTAATGTTTCAAAGGTATGTGCACATCTGGAGGAGGAAAGGAGAAGTGGTGAGGAGCTACGGAGGAGCCACGAAAAAGAAAGGGAAGAGTTTGACACAAAACTAAAAGATGCCACCAGTGAGGTTAGAAGCCCGAGTATACTTATACTGGATAATGTAAACGATTAACTCATTGTAATGTTTGTTGTGGTAAAATTTGTACATTTTGTTCATCACTAAATTTAACAGATCTGTCGGTTGAGGTCTTGCATTCAACAAAAAGATAAGAAAGACAAGGTTGGCACTGAAGCAGGCTGCGGACTGCCATGCTCCCGCGTGGAGGAAGATCTGCATCAGACTCGCACACGACTTGCTCGGACACAGGAGGAGATGGAGAGGCAGCGGGAAAGACACCAAAGAGAAATTGGGTCCCTTCGGGCTGACAAACACCGGCTAGAGGAGAAAGTCCTGGAACAGAGCCGACTAAACACAGAGAAGAAACTTCTAGAACAAAGCCAGCGACACACAGAAGACCAGATCAGGTAAGAGAAATAACAGAATTTGCTTAGACCTCCATAGTGTTTAATTTTTCATGTCTTTTCTCAAAAAGTATATAACAGCCCTCAGAAGACCAATGTTTCAATATACAGAGGAAACAGTATATTATGAAAGAAATATGCCTGTTGGCGGCATGTGGTTTGCGTTGCTGCCTCAGAGCAAGAATGGGTCGATTCTGACTGGCCTTTCTTCGTGGATTTTGCATGTTCTGCTGGTTCTCTGGTTTCCTCTCACGATCCAAAAACACGCAGATCGTGTGATCAACTCATGACCGGTCCTGGTTGAACCCTGCCTCTCGCCCAACGACAGCAGGGATAGGCTTCAGCCGCCCTGTTACCAGTGCAGGATAAGTGTTAGTGAATGAGTGAATGATACATGCACGTTAAAAGCAGACCTTATAGATAATCATCAAATCAATCAAATATCAGTTTGCATACAGTTTTCCCTCATACACATAATCCGACATCAGCATCCTCCTCCTATTGATTGGACAGTCAGTCAGTCAGTAATGCATCACATACAGTATATAAGATAGCCAACAAACTGATCATATTCAATAATAACTTTTTAACGTTACGTCACGTTTTTAAACGTTTTATGAAAACCTTAGCATGAGAGTCAGGTCAGGTGATGTGTAATGTTTCCCCATCTCTGTTGATCATGCCGAGGGTAGTGTCTCGACCGCCCAAAAGCTCGCTGTGTACCTACATTTTTAGCAGAATGCAGAGTTTGATCTAAAAATGAACTTGGGTATTAAATCAACTGATCTCAAAACTGGGATTCTAGATGCTTTGTACCAAATTTAGTCACTTGCTATTTCTCATCTATAGCCTCATGGCAAGTGAACAAAGACCTAAAACAACACTTAGATGATGAATTTAGGTATAATACATACAATTATTGCAATATCACTTAACAATTTTGGTAACTAGTTATCATTAAAGGAGTATTTTTTTCACTGTTCCCTATTTGCACATGCAGTAGTAATGTGTCTTTGCAGAAATATCCATAAATCTACAGTTAATAAATATAATTTAAATAAAACCCTGTCAACTAAGGACTCAAACTCAATGAATTTCTATTTCATTAGTTAGAAGTTTTAACATTATTGCTCAGCACCAGAAAGATAAACATACAAAAATTGACCCTAAAGGCAACAATTTTGTCAGTAATTACTTTTTTTATATTAGATCAAACATTTGAAAGTATTACAACTCCAGCCAGAAATTCAACTCTCACGTTGTTTAGTGTTTGGATTTGTAAAGTCTTTTTAATTAGAGGAATAATGTCTTTGAGAAATTCCATATTTTTCAGTGAGTGCCTCAACTGAAAATCATCCGTGATTATTATTAATAAGATGCAGGTTTTAGAAAGTGGTTTAAATATTGGATTACTCTGTTACTAGCTGGGCTACTTATTCATTAATGTTCCTTGAGGTTATCGGATATTTTGGATCTCAAAACATCCAACACCTGCTTGTATTTCTCAGACCCTATATTGTGCCCCAGTAGCACTGACATACGATTCTGCAACCTAGGATTCCTTTTTTAGAACCTCTGGCCTTGATGGTCCACTCAATGGCTGGCATGCAAAGCCATTACAACTCAAGCACAGACTGAGATTTTGAGCCTTTACTCCAACACTGCTTATTATGCTAGTGTCAAACCTGTCCACTACCTGAACAGAATCCATGGAAAGTGGATTTGGCTAGTTTAACAATTACAGATGCCCAGTATAAGATCTTTTTCAGGGTCCTGGACAACTCAACTGCATCACTGATGTGATGGCGACAGTTGGTTCATCGAGGGTTCTGATGGGGGAGTTGCCGAATGCCGCCTTTGGGCAACAGGCCATTGCTTTTCTTCTCAGATGCCAGGACCATTCACGTCACAGTCAAGGCGAATAACTTAGATTGAGCACCAAGTTAAGTGCCCTTTTTCAAGCCAGGAAACTCTCAAAAATAGTTTGTGAGGTTCATTTTGGCAGGTACTTGGTGGCATACTTGTGTGGTCTTTACTAGCTTTTGGGGTTTTGAGCTATATGATGCCTTAGTGAAGTTGAGCCAAAAGACAACCAGGCCCCCCTTCCATTTTCATGCTTCTCTGATCAGTTGGGAGACAACTTTTGTGTGTTCCAGACACCCTGGGACTTCAAGAAGGCCACCTTGTATAACTGAGGTGAGGATGTACCCATTCTTTATGGGGGAGTGGGTAATCTCTCTGGATAGAACGTTGAAGAAGATCTCCCCCTACACTCTGAGAGGTGAGGATGACCTGAACTGCTCTGGTATTGTTTAGTTTTATTTCTTCAGACTCCTTTGGCCGTTCTGTACTATCCCAAAACAATTCTCCTTTCCAGAAAAAAGGGATTTTTGGAGGATTTTAATCCTGAGGGGGTACTCCATTGGGTTTGGAACAAAAACAGCTCTGGCTGTGTGGTAACCACCTTTTGAGGTTGGTTAAGATAACACTTTATTGATGATACTTCATTGATCCCCATAGGAGAAGTTTGTGGTTTTCTGTCTCTGAACTCAAACACAGTTCTTGGTTAGACCAAGAGTGCTCTCAGAGGTTGGAGTTTCTGCTCTCTGTCAGGATCGATTGTGCAAGACGTTGTGCAAGAGGTGGTGTTGTGGAAGAAGTGAGCTATCCCATAGTGCAGCCATAATGATCACTGCCCTTCCATCCAGTAAGCCGCTCCATGAAGTGGAAACTGAGTAGATAAGAATGCAGTTTGCTTCCTGGCTCTTTCTATTCTCCGAAGATGCAAGTGGTGCTTTGTCCTCCTCCGTTGTTCAGTTATACTGTTTTGCCTGCTTCTGAAGATCCAATGCAGAGACTGGGTCTTGTCTGCCCTAAGGTTCTTAGTTTAGTTTGATTGGGTCGTCTCGTGCCCCTCGAGTTACAAGGATTGTTTTTAAAGTCTGGAGCTCATTCCCTAAACTGTCTTTACCATCGCATTTATGAGTCCTGTTGCTTGTTTCACTTTGTTGTTTCAATGGTGCTGAACCACTATGCCAGAAGCTAGGTTGCTAAGGAGCTTTGGAATTTGGAAGATGTGTTTCAGGGTTGATGAATTTTTAGGTTACCCTCATTATTGCAGTGATTGCTTGCAGTAATCCATAGCAGCTACAATTGTAATAGTTTGGGGCTTGACTCTGAGTACTACATTATTTAGAAATGGACAAGGAAAAAAAAATCCTACCAAAGTACCACACATACATGTACACATCAAGTGCCTTGAAGCTTAAAATCACATGAATAGAATAAAAATTCAAACATTTCTCTCTAGACATTTGAAAATGCCTGGATATCTTATGCCTCACTGACTCTCCACTGCAACTTCTTCTTTTTCTTTTTCTTCTTCTTTTCCAACCTTCTCTGTATCCTCATCTCTCACACCAAGTACCTTCATATCCTATCTCACTACGTCCATAAATCTCCTCTTCGGTCTTCCTCTAGACCTCCTGCTTGCTGTCTCCAATTCCAGCATCCGTCTACCAATATAGTCCCTATCCCTCCTCTGTACATGACCCAACCATCTCAGTCTGGCTTCTCTGACCTTCTCTCCAAAACATCTAACATGTAGTGTCCGCCTGATGGACTAATTCACGATTCTATTCATCCTTGTCACACCCAAAGAGAACCTCAAGATCTTCATCTCCGCCACCTCCAGCTCTGCCCCCTGTCTTTTGTTCAGTGCCACTGTCTCCAAACCATACAGCATCGCTGGTCTCACCACTGTCTTGTACACCTTTCCTTTCATTCTGCCTGATAGTTTTCTATCACATAGAACCCCTGACACTTTTCTCCACCCTGCTTGAACCAGTTTCTTAACCTCTTTTCCACACTCTCCATTGCTCTGGACTGTTGACCCTAAGTACTTGAAATCCTCCAACTTCTTGATCTCCACTCCCTGTAGCCTCACCGTTACACCCGTGTTCCTCTCATTCACACACACATATATTCTTTCTTACTGCAACTAAGCTTCATTCCTCTCCTTTCCATTGCATACCTCCACCTCTCGAGATCTTCCTCAACCTGTTCCCTGCTCTCACTACAGATCACAATGTCATCTGCAAACATCATGGTCCATTGAGATTCCTGTCTAACCTCATCTGTCCGCCTGTTCATCACCACAGCAAATAAGAAGGGGCTCAGAGCTGTTCCTTGATGAAGTCCCACCTCCATCTTGAACTTCTCTGTTACACCTACGGCACACCTCACCACTGTCTCACAGCCAGCATATATTGCCTGGACCAGTCTAACACACTTCTCTGCTACTCCAGACTTCCTCATGCAAAATCAGAGTTCTTCTCTCGGCACCCTGTTGTATTCTAGGTCTACAAAAGCGCAATGCAGCTCCCTCTGACCTTCTCTGTACTTCTCTATTTGCATTCTCAAAGCGAATACCGCATCTGTAGTACTCTTTCTAGGCATTAAGCAATACTGCTGCTCACAAACATTGACTTCTGCTCTCAGACTAGTTTCCACTACTCTTTCCGTTAACTTCATTGTATGGCTCATCAACTTTATCCTTCTATAGTTACTGCAATTCTGCACATCCTCCTTATTCTTAAAAATGGGCACCATCACACTTCTTCTCCACTCCTCAGACATCTTCTCTCTCGCTAAGATCCTGTTGAATAATCTAGCCAGAAACTCTACCGCTGCCTCTCCTAGACACTTCCATACCTCCACAGGTATATCATCTGGACCAACTGCCTTTCCATTCTTCATCCTCTCCAATGCTCTCCTCACTTCACTCTTACTAATCTCTGCTACTTTGTGGTCTACAATCGTCACCTCTTCTTCCCTCCCCTCTCTTTCATTTTCCTCATTCATCAGCTCTGCAAAGTACTCTTTCCATCTTCCCATCACTCTTCTAGCATCTGTCAATACATTTCCCTCTCTATCCTTACTCACATGGACCTACTGTACATCCTTTACGTCTCTATCTCTCTGTTTTGCCAACCTGTATAAATCATTCTCTCCCACCTTCTGTCCAACCGAGCATGCAAGTCATCGTACGCCCTTTGTTTTGCCTTTGCGACCTCTATCTCTACCTTACACTGCATCTCCCTGTACTCCTGTCTATTCTCTTCAGTCCTGTCAATGTCCCACTTCTTCTTTGCGAACAGCTTTCTCTGGATACACTCCTGCACTTCCTCATTCCACCAACAGGTCTCCTTATCTACTTTCCTTCCAGACAACACACCAAGTACTCTCCTACCTGTCTCCCCGATCATATTAGCTGTAGTTGTCCAGTCATCTGGTAGTTCTCCCTGACCACCAAGAGCCTTTCTCATCTCCTCCCTGAAAACCATACAACATTCCTCCCCTTTCAGCTTCCACCACTTTGTCCTCTGCCCTGCCTTTGCCCTCTTGATCTTCTTTGTCACCAGAGTCATCCCACAAACCACCATCCGATGCTGTCCGGTTACAGTCTCCCCTACCACTACTTTGCAGTCACTGATCTCTTCAGATTACCTCGTCAATATAAGATGTAGTCTACCTGCGTGCTCCTATCTCCGCTCTTATAAGTTACCCTATGTTCCTGTTTTTTCAGGAAAAATGGTATTCACTCCTGCCATTTCCATCCTTTTTGCAAAGTCTACCACCATCTGTCCCTCTGCATTCCTATCCTGGATACCAAACCTGCCCCTCACTTCTTCATCACCTCTATTGCCTGCACAACATGTCCGTTGAAGTCTGCCCCAATTACCACTCTCTCATTTCTGGGGAAATTCTGCATCAATTCAAGTAACTCATTCCAGAACTTTTCCTTCGCCTCTAACTCACATCCATAGCCACTAACAACATTACTCTCCAGTGCAACATTTATTATACATATACTACATTGGACATTCAAAGACGTATGGTGCTTTTTTAACCAGGGATTTTATTTGGAGGCTCATATGCAGATGCTAATTGTGTAGTTATAAGTGTTGTTACAGGAAATAATCATGAAAACTATTAACTGTTCATGCAGACGGACCTAAAAAATATGTTATTTCAAATTTCAAAGCTTTGCGTTAGATATGTCATTCTTACTGAAATTAAACAATACAAAACCCATGGAATGTGAAGGAGTGGGATATTAACTTGGAAAAGCAAATAATGAACAGTATTATTATAGTATAGTATTATTATATTTGCTTTTTTCTTATGCTGTTTTCTTTAATTACTGTGGCGGTTAAAAACCGAGAATGTGTGAGAAATTCTACCACATTCTGAATTATATTTTAAGAATTATACACTTATGTTTGTTTCTCCCAAGCATTTTATATCAGAATGAAAGCACCGAAAGCACATTCACACACTTCTGTCCATTTCCCCTACAAAAACTGAGAATAATGGTGGTTATTTTTATGTTGATTAATGTAAACCATTGTGCTCTTTTTTTCCTATTTTGATTAATTGAATTAATCGTATATGCTACAAGACAACTGAAAGAAAACAACAAAATAGTGCTGTAACTGGAACATTATACTGTACATGTTTATTTGCTGTGTCATACCCGTACATACTGTTTATATAAGATATATGTATGTATATTTGTAAAAGCATATGCCACACAAGCAAGATGGGTGAAATAATCCTCACACAGGTTAATAGTTATCTGAAGATATTGGATGTTAAGAAAAAAGAAAGACAATAGAAATGTTGACTGTTTCAAGAAGAAGTAAATACTGATTTCTCAGGGGTATGAGCTCTGCCTTACCTTTGTGATGTATACCTCCAGGGCAGAGTGTGAGGATCGTCTCAGAGCAGAGTTCAGGATAGAGATGAATGCAGCCGTTGCCGAGAGTGAGCAGAGATGGCAGAACCGAAAGCAGGAGCTGCAGACACAGATAGAAGAGTTGGAAAGTCAACTGGATGAGCTGAAGGTGAGAGAGGTTTGCATGGACAACAAACCATCATCTCGTTATGAATCGTAACAACTTGGGCAGTCATGATGGGCACTTCCCATTCCCTTTGTCATTTACAATATTTGCTGTCAAGCATTTTTTAATCGGATTACATTTGTGTTTAAATCATCACAATCGCAAACTACATTGTATATAAATTACCATTGATGCTGTTAAAAAATGTTTTCTTTTTTCTATTTCAAAGAGGTTTTGTATGCATGATAATTATCAGGTGGAGGATTTAAGCTGGGTGGTGCCTGTCTATGGAAAAAGGAAAGTGGGAGATTTATTCAAAAATAATGTAATATTAGTGAAGTTAATCGGTTTCTTCAAAGCATAAAAAAAAAATGTCAGACATACCTTTTTGACCGACCACCGCAAAATGTTTATTGAATTTCTGAGAGGTGAGCCATAAGTCTGAAAACATCTATTTTTATTCAAGATTTGAGTAATTCAATGGACTTCAATACACTTTTTCATAATTCTCTCGGTTTGATTAAAGTTTTCCCTTTACAATGGGAATCCCCTCAGCACAAAGAACATGTAGATTTAAGTTGGAAAATGTGGACGTCCAACGCTTCAATAAAGAACAACAATTAAAAAAATCAATCTGTATAATGTAGTGTGTATTAGCACACCAACAGACTCTCAAAGTGACACCAACTGTTATCAGTTGCAGTTGATGAACCTTAAATTAATGTCTGCTTTAAACAACTGTTTTAATGAAATGATATTAGAAGCAAAAGTGTCTCCAAATTAGATTAAAAGTAAGGAATCTAAAAAAAAAAATGGTCATGAAATAAATAATAAATAAATTATCCTTCCCTGTCGATAATTTACTTTTAGCCTGACTTACAGTTTCGTCTGATATATTGGGCAGAAAAGGGAAATGGCACTGAGTGCACCTGAGCTGGCATAGTAATTGGAATTTGACACTGAGCATTTCACGGTTTTGTTTAGTTAGCTGAGAAGGATTTTTCACCTCAAGCTGATTTTTGGAAATGGATTTGGCCTTTAAACACATTTGCATGCCTTGCTCTGTGTCACTGGATGACTTTGTGAATTTTGAAAAACAATTACAGTTGCATAACTTTAGGTTTTGAAATATTACACGTTAAATGATGGAGGTTCAACCATAATTGAGATTAAAAAGCCTGAAATTTCATGTTCTGCTGCCAAGTCCAATCTATTTCTATTGAGAGCCATATAATGGAAATACAATTCTGAATAAACTTTTAATTAGTTCCATAAGCCTGTTTTGAGAGCAGAGAAACGTTCCTTATGTGATTTTACAGAAAACTGGCTGAGTCCATACAATCCGAAACAATAGTGACATCTGTATTTAATTATACTCTGGAAAGTAACCCGATGACATGGAAAAGGAGAATGTTCAATCCTTTGCACATAATTTTCTTGCTGATGCAGGCGGAGAAAAAGAAGGCAGGCTCGGGAGATGATTGCCATGGCAATACTGAAATTGACAGGCTGAGGAAAGAGGTCCAAGAGACCAAGGAGATAAACAACAAGCTGAGGGACCTGCTGCAGGTACAGGGTACATGAAAAATGTAAAGAAAAAAACAAAAACAAGAAATATCCACAATCTCCCATAGCTTTTACAACTGAGCTTATTTTGTTGTTTATTATTTTGTCAGTAGGAATATTAATAATTAATATTGTCAGTACCATTAGCATTGAAATGAAGAATTTACATTAATATTTATAATATAAGTATCAGAATTTTTATAAAATAATAATATTTTGTTAATATTGCTTCAGAGTGTGGTGCTAATGTACAGCAACTCTGCTGAGTGTGAGCACTTTTGAACTAAGTGCAGTGTCGCTGTATTGCAATAACATGTCTGCATGACCTAAAAAGAAAGCAGCTCTTTTTAAAAAACAAATGTGTGCTGATGTGTTGGAGGAACCCCAAAGCCAGTCTCTAGCCGAGGAGAGGCACAGCCATAGCATGGAGCTGCAGGCCTTGGAGAGACAGGCGAAAGAAGATCTGCTGTCCGAGAGGAACCGACTCCAGACAATGCACCACCTGGAGTTAGGTAATGCATACACATGAGCACTCACATAAGCAATTGCAGAGTGTAACACATTCTACAAGCACAGCTACAAGGACAACATATTCACATGACCATATACAGATTGAGATTATAAAATAAGGAATGAAGTTCCTATTGCCATGGATACGCTTCACCATGGCAACAGCAGATGGGTACCTGTTATAGCGGGCCAAATTGATTTCATTGTCTGTATGTTTTTGGGGGTTGTGTGTTTGTGTGTGTGTGTGTGTGTGTATGTGTATATGTGTGATATCAGAAAAGCAGCGTGCAGAGTTAACCCAGCAACACACAGAGTGGAGCAGACAGATGACCCAGAGACACATGCAGCAGATTGAAGACCTACAGGCTCAACTACAGGCACACACACAGATGATGGCCCTTCAACAGGTGGCACGCTCCGGGACGAATCCCGCCGCATACTACTGCCATACGTTCAAACCCAGACACAAAACTCAGGGGGCAGATGCACATATTTTGGAGAGCAGTGCCAGCGGTGGTTTTCTCAGTGTACCAAGATCAGATGCTGGATTCGTTCATTTTTATGTTGAATGTGATGCATTTGCAGCTGGTCAACATCCTCATAATGTAACTTGCTGCTCTCATAACTCAATAAAACCATTAGTTTAATTAATTAAACATATTGTGGAGGCATTATCCCCTTCAATGAGTCCATACATTTGAATAAAAATGAAGAAATTATCTTGATTAGCGGGTTGGACTGAACCATGTGGCACAGTAATCTACTATCATGTACCTGTTAGGTAATTTGGTGAAATAAAAAAGGGAACAAAATGTCAAAAAAACTTATGAAGGAGACTTTGAAAATTATATGAATGACCAAAAAGGTAAAGTTCTCCATATTAGTGCTCCATTTGTGAAAGTTTTCTCATTCTTGTAATAAGCTCATGATTTTTTAGGAATTTAAAGAGTTTCTACCACAATACAGTGGAACACTACCCTCTAAGCACTTTACCAATTTTCCAATGAATCTCCTAAGAATGGATACTCAATTAAAGAGAAGTATGAAAATTGTGGCCTCACAATTTAGTCACACCAAAGTTTACTACGTCCTCTTCATTGAATTTATATTGCAAATAATTTTTCATCACACAACATCACCAATGACTTAAACAAATAGATGTATTATTTTTGAAGGGATGTCGATGTGACGACATTGGTTGTGTGTGTGTGTGTGTGTTTTAAGGACCTGAAACAGCAGAACCAGTACCAAGTGTTCGAGCGGCAGCTAGATGAGAGTCGTTGTGCCATGCTGGAGCTGCAGAGAGAGAATGCAACACTGAAGAAACAGTTGAAGGAAAAGTAAGGAGATAATGATGCACTCTTAAGGCTTGAACTCATATCTGTTTTCTTTTTCAAGCAAAGTTCTCAGCTATGTTGTAGGATAAACACTGGGAAAATAATGGTCGCTCCAAATATATGACTGAAAATGTCAAAAATTACATTCAATTTAATTTAATGAATAGATTTTATCTATATAGTGCCAAATCACAAAAACCCAGTCTCATTACACTTTACATGTTGAGCAGGTCTGGACCATGCTATTTTAAAAGATTCGCAGAAACCAAACATCCCCCCATGAACAAGCACTTGGCGAGAGTGGCACGAAACACTGCCCTTTGCTGGGTACAAGTTGGAGTCGAAAGAAAGAGAGTGAGAGAGGAGGACAGAGAGATGGAAAGCAAGAGTGTGAAAGTGACAGTGGATATAAGGGTTGGGAGGGGCAAGCATAAATGAGCTTTTTCTAATAATAATAATAGTGCTGACAGTAACATAGTAATAACTGACATGATACAATAATAGCTTTAATATTCATTAAAGAAATAATGGTCCTGCCTGGCAGGATTGCTGTAGTAGATCAAGCCGCACCTCCTGGGAACGTGTGAGAGCTCAGGGACTCGGAAGAAGATTTTAGGTTACTACCACGTATTGATGAAGGGTGCAGAAAGGACAGGAAGAGTGGGAGGAATGAGAGTGCATCATGGGATATCCCTCAGCTGAGTTAGTCTATTTTAGCATAACAAGGGGCTAGCCTACCCCTAACGATAAGCTTTCTCAAAAAGAAAGGTCTTTACTTTAGCCTATTCTTAAATGAAACAGAGGGTTTCTTCTCCCCAGAGTGTGAAAGATGGTTGCGTAGAAGAGGAGCTCCTGGGAGTGTAGAGATTTGACTGGACATAAATTAGGACATGAAGAAAATTATGATAAAACCAAAATAAGAAATGGAGTAATGCTGCTTAACATTGATGGCAGTACTTTAATGAATAATTATTTACACATAGGACAGATAGCAGAATAAACAATTGCCATTTGTATGTGTTTTTCCTAAGAATGTATCTTTAAATATCTATCTGTGTATTTACATCTTTAGGAGAGTATTTCCACCAATCATAATGAGAACCCATACAAACATTCTGCACAAAATTTATAGTCTATCTTTGTTTGTCGTGCAGGTCAATACAGGAGAATCCAAAACTTGAAGAGAAAGAAGAGGAGAGTCCAGAACTGGGAAAGAAGGGAGAGAATCACCTGGAAGACGAAGCACAACGTCTGAAGGAGGAAGTAGAGAAATTAAGGGTGGAAATGGAGAAACTGGAGGAGTCACAAAAACAGTGGGAGGACAAAAAGGAGGACGATGTAAAAGAGGAGGAACTAGAAAGTGGTAAACAGATAGAAGGGGATGAGGAGGAGAAGAGGAGAGAGGAGGTGGAGGAGCTCAGGAGAGAGCACAGGAAAGAGATGCAGAGTTTGGTCTCTGAATACAGCAACGCACAATCACACCTGCAGGCCCGCATCGTGGCTTTGGAGAAGGAGTGAGTGACCGATATCAACTTGATAAAGGTGAATGTCGACACAGCTGGGAAAACGTGAGGGGAAACGTTTGTGTTCATTTGATTTCAGGTTGCATGAGCGCGAGGAAAGATGCAGGAGGAGGGAGCCGCGTTGTGATGAGTTGCAGTTGGGAAAACTCCAGGAGAGACTGAGCGAGAGAGACCAGCTCATTAAGCGTTTAGTGGTGGGTGTGCATTCTCACATTAGCAAAAACAAGGTTTGCATTCTGATATAAAAAAAAAAAAAAGAAAAGAAAAACCTGAACTTGGTAGTCTACCTCTGTTCTTTTGAACTGAACCCGCAATTTCTTAGCTCAAAGGAATGGAGGACTTTCTTTTTATATTGTATGTTTAAAATTTCCGAGAACTGAGTGAGTTTTGACCAAAACACTCTCACTGACTGGAAAGCTCTCAAAGTTGTCCAGATCCAGATTTGCGTGTGAATAATTTGAATTAACCTTTATATTGCATTTCAAATCACACAGAGCAAAGCAAGACATGACAAGCCATGCCGTTTTGTGCTTGATATTTAGTAATCTAGACAGCTTGATTCATATTTTATCTCGTGATGATACATTATTTCATCACTCATGACTCATCTGTACATTTACAAGGAGCTACTCCCCATCCCTACTGTTTGACTTGTTTTGCACCAATGGGATGAAGTAGCTGAAGTTAAAGAGGATAAAGCTGCAAAAATTGAATTCTTATATGCCTGTGAGGGGTCAGGTTATTATCTCTGTGTTGAAAAAAACGACAGGATAAACACATACAGTATTGGTCTAAATTTCTCCTCTCGAAATTTGACACTGGGGTAAATAGCATCGATAGCACACCGAGGTTTGGTTGTCTCTGAAATATGTATCAGAGCAATAAATCGCTCAACTACTGTATTCTGGTCAGTTGATATAAGTCATGAAGGAATAAATAATTTTACCTTAAACCTGCAATTGGAAACATGTCGGGCTGTTTTTCTAAAGTAAATGAAATAACTTGTATTCATCTAAAAAGGATAGATTTTTTAGACAAAATGGCAAGCTTTAACAGTCTTGTAATTACTTACTTTTGGTCATACTTTTTTAGGATGAATGTTCATTTTTAAAATGCCCTGTGCCCGGCTACTATGGCTGCCATCTGTGAAGCGAGTGTACAAACCAGTATACCCTGCAGACCCAATGCTCATACGACACCACCAACTGCGAATAAGAACAATGAAACTCCTTCATCCTTCCCTCCAGGAAGAGAGGCATCAGCTGCAGCTCCACCCTCCTGTTGCCGGGGACAACAGCATCCTCCGGCACCGTGACAGCAAGTCCCGCCCAGGGAGCGTCACCCCAACCATGAGGGTGAGTTTGTCTGTGTGGGTCAGCCAAATAATGAATTCATCAAACGCGGCTTCCTTCCAGCCAGAAGGGATCATTGGACCAAGGCCAACAGTTCCTTCTGTAGCTCAAGGCAGAAAACCTCAACCGTTGCAAATACAGGCCCTCATGTTTGAATGATGGTGATTCCATTACATCTGACCTCTAGAGTACACTACAGATCTGAGCCAGGAAGAAGTTATGTCTTTACTGTGATATACATCTGAATGATGTGACCACAGAAATGTACAGCGAGGATTAATATCCGTACTATTATAACATCGAAGACAATATGAGAATGATTTTCATCGGAGAGATGAAAAAAACAGGATCCAGTTAGAATTATTTTCCTACATAATTTCAGGCGACTGGATATTCACTGGTTGTATTATAAAGTACTGCACTCTGCTTTCATGAGCTTGCAAGGTTGTTAATGTGTTTTCAGAGTGGATAAAAGGCATCTCAAAAAGCACTCTTGCAGCATAACCTACTTCTCGGCTGACCATCTGTTCCCTCAGTCTTCTCTAAACTCTCTGTATGCAAAGACAACAAAGTTGTGTGTTGATCACACTCCATGAATAATCTTGAGTTTTCTGGGGATATTTTTGCACTTTTTCTCTGCTGTGAAAGCGTGTCAACCGATACCCAGATGAGCACAGCAGCTGTTCCACTTAAAGAAGATAATTACAGCCCATGTTTTTAAAAACTCAAGTTATAGCTCAGCCGGCTCGATAAGGCATAATCTGCAACTAGTCACACGATACCGATATTAATTCCTGTTTTTACCTCGCTTGCAAAATTGCCAAATTTACCTGAACAAATCATCCATGAAGTTATACCAGCAACATTTTTAGATATCCGTGATCTGCAATTTGCAATCAGTCCAAAGACATTTTGGTCCTACATCCTGGATTTTCTCAATGACTTAATTAATGTGAATTGATTGTAGACAAGGGAAGGGTCCCCTGTAACTGCTAGAAAATGCCATAATGCTAGAATGAATAAGAAGACACAATTAATTTAGATTAACTAAACCATTCTTGTGATCATAAATTCAATAATTTCACTGTGGATTTAAATCATGTTATCAAAAAATTATTTTCAACAGTTGATGAAATGTGTTTTTTTAACAGAGGAAGCAAGGGGAGTGTCCTCCTGGTATTACCAGCAACCCCAACACCAGTACTTATGACAGGAGCATTCCTCTACCCCAATCTTCTTCATCATCCTCCTCCTCCTCCTCCTCTTTCATCCATCAGCACTTCTCCTCAACTCTCCCTCACCAGTCCACCTGTCACCCTCAGACTTCCCACCACTACTCCTCGTCCTCTTTACCACACAAGCACACCTCTGTCTCCCTAAATCAACATTCCTCCCCGTCCCTGGATCGCTCCTCAAGATCCAGAACCTCCTGCATACCTCCCACTCCAGCACCCACTGCCCCACTTCCTGTCTGCCCTTCACCGCAGACAGGCATTCGCTACGTGTCACCTTCCTGCCAGGACCCACATGCATATTTTCACGCCCAATCAGTCAGGTATGGACAAGCTGATATGTGACATGAATAAAAGTTAAATTTACCTTATGTGGTTACTGAAAGACTTGCAGTCATCTGTGGGGTTTATCAAGCTGAAAAACTCCTAATTCAAAAGGACAGGGGATTTTTCTGTATTCCATGTGTCCTCATTTGTCAGCATCTGTCTAATATTTGTTCCTTAAAGTATGTGAAATAGCACACTTTGATAAGTAGGATTTCTCAATACCAGCAGCCTCAGGTCAGACCAGTGAGGAGCTGTGGGTCTGGAGACAGTAGTTTCATTTCCGTGTTCTCAGGGCCCTGTTTTGTGAGGAGCGGTGCGTTCATGTCCATGTGTCGTACTGTTTTGTAGATGACTTATACTACCATTCTGATTTGTGCGAAATATTGTTGGTTACTGCAGCCTAGCAAAGTAAGTTTTGCAATCACTACCTACGTAGTAGCCTGACAACCAAACAAATCTGCCAAGTTTTACTTTCACATATCTTTTGCAGATCAGTTACTTTTTATCCGTTTCAGAAATAAGTGGCCGATCTTACTAGCAAATGGCAGCAGAGGAGGCTTTTTTAAATGAAAACATTATTTTGATAATAGGGTCACTCGCCATAGAATTTAAAATTGCAATGAAAACCAAAATTAACAAAAAAGAAAGCGATTGAAGCTGAAGTGACAAAAACCTTCTGGGAAAAGTGTATGATAGTAATGTTTTCATTTGTGGTATCTTTCTCCTATCTTTATGAGCTAAACTGCAACCAGCCACAAGAGCTTGATGAAGCTATTTTCCATTCGGTTTTAGGAAGCTATGAGGGCATCTGTATGGTGTAACATCACTCGATGCTAGAAGCTGCACCCTTCCCACAATATCCCTGCTTTCTGATGGCCTGTGAAAACCACACTGGTAATCAGAGTGTGACAACTCAAAAATTATTTGACATAGAGCCATTGATGTATGGAAATCTGCTGTTGTGGGGCTAGTTTTGTGCCTCACTCGGAGTAACTGAAACAGTACCAGAGTGGGATTACCACAGGAAATCAATGTTTGAGTGCTTCTGTTGTTTTCTTAACTACAAGTGGCCAAACTCACTCCACTTGCCTTATAGCTTCTTGTTTATAATGTTGCTTGACAAATTATTAGCATATTGCAACAAACCTGACTATTGTTAAGAATCATTAATATCACTCTTTTTTCTTTTTTCTAGGGGTCCGTACCTGGAGCAGAGGGCGACAGAGGGCCTAAAGCAGGAGTGGTTTACCAAATACTTCTCATTTTAAGCACAAATACAACATTTGCCCACCTAGACATCATCGCTTTGAAAAACACATTTGTTTATTCCCTGCGTAGACACGAATATTCACCTAAACCGACCTACTAACTCCACACTTCAAAGTCTTTCTTTAAGTTCAATGGGAGGCCTCGTCTGTGAAGGAATAAAATCACTCCTTCTGCAGCTCCAGATGTCGATGAAGTCAGATGTACTGATGAATCCAACTTTTGAAATGAAAGGAATTTGGGTTTGTGTGACCGTGGCGAAACAATAGTTTACTGAACCGGAATGCACATTACTGCTCGAAGCCCACAGCTTTATGAGGCATGGGCCTGCACACTGCAGTTGCATTGTGGGTAATATAGGTTCCAGGCATTTAAAGAATCCATGTTTTATGAAAACAAAATCTGTGTTTCTAGCTGTGCTTCATCAGTAATCATCTTTTTTTTATCTTTCCATCATAAGTTGAAAATGATTTAGTGTGCAATAATAAATCAGTGGAGTGCTCTTGTAACACAGAAATAACAGTATCAACTTACAGATGGGCTCATCACCAGCAAGGCCATCTCAAACATTGCCTCAAAGCTCAACCAAAAAGTGCTTCTCAAACACATGCCTGACCTCTTCTCAGAACATAAGGCCTACTGGATCTCCTTTGTATAGTTTGGAATGTCTCCATATCTTTTTTTTACAACAGTCTTCCTTTTTTTAAAACAACTTTTGCTCAAGTGTCATCATGTGTTTATTCCAGGCACATGTAAATGACTGTCAACAACAAAGTGTCACTGCAACTATTGAAAAATTCAATGAAGTCAATCAAGCTCCCCGTTTAACGGACACCCGATTCATGGAGAAAAAAAAAGCTTGATTCAATGCAAAATTGTACAAATAACTTAATGAAGAAATTGAATAAATATTTTGTTTTTGTAAGTGCTGCTTCTTTATACACTGCTGTACAACACGGTCAATGGATGCTACCTGCTCACAATGGACTAATATGGAATGGGGTTTTTGATGTGGGAACGATTATTGTGTACAAATGTGTGCATTCTCTTGGCCCGGTGACTTTACGTAGGCAAAATTTTTGTTAACAAGGATGATAAAAAAGTTAAATACAAAACCTTAATTGAAAAGAAATTCCTCACAGTCTGTAAAGTTGACTTCTTACAGATAAAATTATGATATTTATTTTGAAAACCCTGATGTTCTGAAAAATTAATCAAAAGAAAGGAGTGAAAATTGTGGTCGCTGGACTGAGGTAAAATGTAAAAAATTTTACCGACCGCTACCTTACCAACTGTTCTACTCTTTGTTTTTAAAATACAAATATAGATATTTACATTTGTAATTACAAATACAGTTACACGAAGCTTTACAAATCTTTTGTTTTTTCTTTGTCTGCGTGGACAGCATTTTCCACTTTTGTCCGTGTCTGTTTCCCAATTTGGTTTTAGGAATAGGACATTTTATAAACTGTTGTCAGCTGCTAAAGATGCAGGAGGTTTGTTGATGCTTTTCTTCTACAGCCCATGTGAGCAATGATGTAATTTCTGGTTTGCGTAGCCTTTGCAAAATTGCCTTTGTCCCTTCATACTTCTTGCAGCATCCTCATAGCCTGCATAGGCTGATGAACAGTCCTCTCACACCTATAGAAGGAAACCACAAGTGAAACTTTTGATGAATGTAAGAAATACAGAAAATATGAATGGTGGCTTGTATTGGAGAGCTTACGGCAACTTTGCAAAATGCCTTCTAAATACTGGCAGAGGACTGCCAAAGCAGGACCCCCTTGAATGGGTTCTAAAGTGTTTCACTTTCATAATTATATACGTTTTTTTGTTCATTTATTGATAATTTATTTTTCTTTAATCCATTTATTTATTTGTATATTTTCAGGAGTTATCCAAACAGTTGTCAGTGTGTGACAACCTGACCAACCACTTGCATTCATTCTCCAATTCTCTTCTGTTATTATTTCCGCAATCCTGCTGCATATGTGTTACACTTCATCCATTGCATATAATGGGTGGCAAATAATAAATTGAAAATGAAACCAAAGGGTTGCTTAGTAAGCAATAATTACTGTGGAAAGTGGTGGTGTAAAATACATTCACCTAGAATCTTAATGTAGGTTCTTTTACTTTACTTGACTATTTTCAGAAGATACAAAATTATTGGAAGTAACTGAAATACATACCTTCTTCTCTACCACATTAATTTGACAGATAAATATTCAATGCAATTAATAAAAGAACATTTTAAAATAAAGCATGTCGTTCTAGTTTATACAATTGATTTCTGACAAATATGGCTCTGTAAAATGCTTATTTCCTTTTTGCTCTAAAACGTACTATTTCAGGGAAAATAAAACATAAAGAAACTAAAAATAAAGAACATGATTTGTCTTTCCAGTTCAACACATTTAACTGATAAATATAGATATATATAACTCTCTATAGGCGCATTTGATTCTTCAGTGCATGACGTCAGATGTCAATTATCAATATTTATCTCTATCATTCGGTTTCTGGTCATTCATTACTGTACTGGCAGATACAGCATACATTGATAATCATTATTACGGATATTTGTCATTTAGAATGAGGGCAATAGCACTACAGTACCCGTTTGATCCGCTGGGATGCACTGTTGCCCGGGTAAAAACATGAAATTAACACAGCCGAAGGAGCTGTTGGAGAACATTTGGAGTTGTATACAAGGTTAACCATTGTCCACTTTTTATAAATAAAGTACATAATATTAGAGTTTAGATCCCCTGTCGTGACATGCAGATTTCATGGCCTCTATGTTCAACATTGACCATTTGTAACTTTTTATTTATTCATATATTTGTACAAGAAAGAAGTCCCTGTAATCTTAGCGTTGACATTCCGGGAGCTAGCGTTAGCTAGCCTAGAGAATCCCGAGTTTACAGGACTCGCAAAGGTAACGCCTCCAATTAAACCAACGTTATCTTACCTAATCTTTAGTATTACCTCATACTTTCTTATGTTCTGCCTTCTCAGTACGACATTCATGAGTTGAGCTTTCAGACAGATGGCGATAGATCGTCTGCTCGCTGCCAAAAATTTTACTCTTAAATGACTGACCCTCTCCAGGATGTTTTTTGATCACTGATCCCAAATATTTCCTGTTGTTGGATGACCTCGGAATAAAGATAGTTCTGAACGAAGAACTAGTTTGTTTGTGATAAATAATGCAAACATTTCAAGCAGATTACCTCCTATCTCAACGACGTTTGCGCCAAACTATCCCTATATTTTATGCTTTAAAAATGAGTTACTACACACAAAGACCAAGATAGTTTAAAAATGAGAAATATGTATCAAGAACAATTTTTCTATAACAAAAATGTATTGTTTCATTCATTTAAAAAACTTTAAATCTGTTTATCATTATTTTTTACTATCATCGCTAATAGTTTCCATTGACGTTGTTTTGCTCAACCATTTTCTCGAATGTGATTTGTATTTTCAATAAATATAGTTATTATGATCATTCAGATCTAAAAAAAAAAAGAAAAGTGTTGCATTGTAAGCCATGTTGTGTTGCCCAGGCACTGAAAAAATAAAATAATCAAAGATAATCTGACGGATCTGTTTGGTCCACTTGCTGATATGAAATTAATATTTTCAACAGTATGCTTCCATTAAATGAATTATGTAATTTTCATCAAGCTTAATTTGTGTAGCAATTGATGTATAGCATTGCTTCAGAAAATAGAAATGGCAAAAACATCTGCTTTTATACCTAAATATGGGGAGCGTCAGTGTAACAAACTGTTAATGGAAATTTCTCATTTCTTTTCAAGTGATGAAAAAATGTTTACTTTAAAATTGAAATAGTTAAATGTTTGTCTCCTAATTGTTTAGTAGCTACACAATCAATCCAAATTGATACCTTTGGTAAATTTATCATAAAATCCTTCTCTCAAACTGGCAATGATGAAACAAACCAGCTTCAACATGGAAGTCACTGTTTCCAGCTACCTTTGCTCTTTTTCTTCATATTTGATTGTACAGAATTTTCACTTTTTTCTCCACTCTATGGTCCTGTCACCTCCTCACACACTACTCTCAAAAAGTTAGGGATGTTCAGCTTTCGGGTGAAATTCCAGGATGTACCTAAAATACAATATAACTCAGGTGGACTTAATGTGACCTTTTCTTAACTTTTGATTACACATGTCCAAGTGTTCAATGTTTCAGTTCTTTCGACACAACTTGCTGGTCTAAGGAGCTTAGCGTCAAAATTCACAACAGATGTTTGATCCATGAATCGACCAATACATGTCTTGGTTCAATTACCCTCATGCTGTTCACATTGTAACATAATGTGACCCAGACGACGCTTGACAATTGATCACCAGTACCTCACCAATACAAGGCTTCAAACGTTCTACAAAAAAAAAGCGGCAACTGAGTCACAGTAGGGGATAGAAGTGGACATCTTCATGCCACATGCCACAACCCACACTGATGACCACTTCATTGTGGCCAGTGTCCCGCGGAAGCTGACGATCAACGCCACACAATTCCAGGCATATTTGAAGTAGGTGAGACCATTTGAAACTGTCTACATCCACATGGTCTGAGCGCTGGATGACTTGCAAGGATAGCCGACCACACCACCATGAACAGGTGTCATCATCTTTAATGGGTCAGGGAGCATTTATGCTGGACAAGGGACCAGCGGGCCTCAGTGCTGTTCTCTGATGACAGTAGATTCACATTGTGCAGAAATAATGGCCAGACAATATTGGGGATGTCAAGGAGAGTGCTATGTGTCAGTCATCGTCACCAAATCACCCTTTGGAGGTAGTGGTGTTAACAGTGTGGGCAGGTGTTTCTTATCAATACAGAATTACCCTACACTTTGTGTATGGTACTGACAAGCCCATACTACCTGAACAAAATCATTAATTCAATCATTGTGTCCCATTGTGGCCTAATTTCATCTTCATGGACAACAATCCGCCAGCACCCATTTCGGAATGGATAGAAAACCCATGGGATCAGCTGAGTGACCATGTAGGCTCATAACTCTGTGCCCCAGAGCTTCAATGACCTGAGGGTCACCCTTCATGGAGTGGGATGACATGCTTTAGCATACAATAAGATGACTTGTGAACAGCATGAGAAATCATCGTCAAGCTGTTATTGATGCTCAAGGGCACACACTTTCTTATAGTATACCTACAACTGTTTGCTTTCTTTCAACAAATTGTTTGAGATGAGGAAATCACCATTGCCTAACTTCTTGTTAGTAGTATATATTGTCAGGGGATTTAATTTTTGATTATTTCCAAAAATATTTCAAGTTGCAGAAACTATCAAACAGAGGCTAAACAGATAAATTGAGATTTTTTTCTCACAGTGGTCAATTGACTGATCATTTCAACAATCAATAATTCAACGTTTTTTTTTATTTTTTTTTACATTACTTGTGGTTACAGTAGGGTTATAGATGTAAAATCAGGAATTAGTGAGTCAGGGTTTTGTGTCCAGATCCAATATCTCAATGTTTTGCATCCAATGCCCAGTTCTTCATCTTCCAAATGCACCTCATGAACAGGCTGCGATTACAAACTTTAGTGTTCATCGATACAAGATGACTTGAATTAACCTTTGTCAAAATTCTGCATCTACTATACATTAAGTAACCATTTCTGACATTCTTACAAGAATAATAACAACAACTGTCTTTACATATACATATGAAATGTCAACCATCCTGCATGCAAGGCCTACTTAAGAAAACTCAATAAAACTAAATTTTAAGACTAGTGCAGAGGAGTGTCCTCACACATTGTGTCCAGCACTCATATGCTATTGAAACATGGGGCACTTTTGAAGAGTTTCAGTTGCAGAATTGTACTGGAGGATGTTGTCATAGAAACGGTTAAGCTCCACTCGCATGTCCTTGACGGCTCTCCCGCCTTTCCCCCGGTACTTCATGGAAAGCAGCTTGGAACATAGGTAGTGGAGCCACATCACATTGGTACGGGGATGGTAATTCCTCCAGTTATTACTGAGATGAGCAGGGAGTGGGAGGATTAATAAATTGAAAAAGTAATTCTGACAGTCTAACTGACTTACGGTAAATAGGAAACAAGTCAAGATTGCATTTCTTGAGCAGAACATAACATTTTGAATAACACACTAGTGTTTCTTACTCAACAAAATCAAAATCAATTATCCACTGTGGGCTACTGTCTCCTGCTCAATGAAATTCCTTTGTATTACAAGTTTTCCACTAACATGAAACTGAGTATTTGAGATACACAAATGCACTGACCCATTCTCCTGCCTCATCAGTCTGTAGATATCAAACTGGTAATCTCCCTGGCCCATGAAAAGCTCCTCATCCGTTGAAATGTCACAGGACACAGTCAGATCATCTGCGGACGTTAAACATAGCTTGAACAAAAATGCAGCTAAATTTGATGTAAAGTTATCCAAGTAGGACAATAAAAAAACAAGTAACCATAAAAATTTTGAGTGGAGAAAAACATCTGACCAATTTCTAGTCTGGAGAGAGAGTAGTCAATGATTCTGACAAGCACCCCCTTGGTTTCCAAGGTGTGAGCTGTCCCATTGAGGAGGAAGCTCCCCTTCTTCTGCTTGGTGGTTTTGACCAGCACATTGCCCCAATGGAGGTCCCTTTACAAAACAACACAGTATTTGTAACTGTGCAGGCAGTAAGATGTTCATGATACCATGTTTGATTATGTATCTTTAGCAAGCCTCTTCCAGAATTTGAAGTGTTACAAAATAAAAGTCAGAGAAGTACATGTCACATTTTAAGTATCAGATTAAATAGGGTCTTGCACAAAAGGTCTTCTGACACTTAGACTAAGCTTTTACCAGAGAGCAACTCTGAAATCAGAGGAAGCCTGTCATGGGAACAACAATTTGTGTAAATATGTGAGTTGAGTGCATAATACCTGTGCTCAAAGCATAGCTCCTGCTCAGCTACAGCTAAAGCAGCAGTAACCTGATGAAGAATACTTTTTGCGACCCCTAAAGATGTCAGCTGGAAAATGAAAGACAGGGCAACAATTAACAATGGCATCTGTACCCCCAACCATTTTGTTCTAGTTGTTGTTGTGAACATACCGTTCCATTGCTGTTCTCTAGGTCAACACCTCCAAACTCAAACTCCAAGATTAAGAATAACTGGTCCTTTTTGAAAAAATCTATATTAAAATACACAAAAACATCATATAAAGCATAAAAATATTGACAGGATGCCAGCTTTCATTTTCTTACTGATGAACCAATGTGTTGGATTTAATGGCATTTCGTTCTGGGCAAATTTTGTAGAGGACACCCAAATAAATACCCCTAACCCTTCTGTCTCATCACTTTTGACATCTCTCAAGAGTTCTTGTGTAATGGACATCTTTGTCTGATAAATGTTTGCCACACTGCTACAATATTTAGAGGGCTGGAACTACAGATATAAACTCATCAAAATGTTGAGTAGACAGGGGAAGCCTTGAAACCATTACCATCAGTATTAGGTTTCATGCTGTAAAAACATGATCATGGAGCACAATTTGCAAACTCAGATGAAAAAAAAAAAAAAGACTGTCAGTGTTAAAATCCCTGCAATGATTCTAAGATGTATACTAGTCTTTTTAGGGCAAAGTGTATGAATACCCCACCCCCCCACCCAAAAAAAGGGGCATTGAATTCCATTAACCACTGTAAGCTCCTCTCTGCTTCAAACAGCAAACATTTTACATGAAACAGAATCTCTGTTGCTGACCTGGCCGGTCATTCTCAGAGCATTTTTCCTGATCAAAAGTGTCCCACGCCTTCAAGAACTCTACAGGGTAGCTTCCTTGGACGCAGTGCAGACTACAAGTGAACAAAGGAAACGTGAACTCAAATATGAACTTAAAGCCATTGAGATGCAGGTAAAACAATGCATGAAATAAGACAAGGACTGCATAGAGTACTTACTCATGAAGCCCAATAAAGCAATGAGTTTGGTTCTTCTGCTTCTCCTTTAAGCTGCTAAGCTCTCTGGTTGAACACATTATTGATATTAGGATCACACTCAGCAGTTTTTAAATTAAATCAAATTACAATGTTAATGAATCAGCTCGCTGGAAACTGGCTACCACTTCCCAACAGCAATCACACTTCAAGAAATAAGATTAGGATTCAACCTCATATGTAACAACTTTGCAAAGTTCTTTTATACTGATGTCAATGCAGTAATGATTTGAAGCTGTTTTCGCAAATTCAGATTGTCCTTCATATTCTAAAAACTTTTTTAAAAGCACTGTTAACAGCAGATAATATTGTGTAAACCATATTACCTGACCATTCAGGTAATGTAATTTACAACCAAGAATGCAACTTTGTTGTATTTTTTTAGATAAATTAAGGAGGCAATGATAAATACATTAATAAATGTTACTTACTTTGAGATGATAATCTCATGAAGAATTTCTCCAAAGGTCTTCTGGTCTTCTCCATTCACCTTCTCATCACACCCTACTGGAATTACCTGGTAGGACAAAAACGTCACTTGAGTAAAAGCCAAATAATTATAAAATAGAACATAAGACAGACTGCCTCCCTTTTTCAGCATTTTGAAAACGACTGTGACAAAATCCTCAATTCCATTTAAAGAACAAAGCTCTGAAATATAAGAAACCTGCACAATACTTCCATTCCATCTGCTGACACATAACCTGTGAGCTCTTTCAAGCTCCCCAGTCAACATTCTGCCTTTTGTTTGACTATATATTTCAAATTCACAAACCCCCCAAAAAATCAGCTGTCCTTCCTCCCTGCACCAGTTTTCATCTTAATGTATATAGTTTAGGTTGCTCAAAACTATTTCTGTCGTTTCTCACTAAGTTGTTTTTCTTTGGCCTCCTTCCACATTTGTACCTCGACTTCATGTGCCGAAAAAAAACATCTGTCTGCGGCGCACAATTTGCGAGACACCACTGATGTACGATCTTGTGTTTTCTTGCTTTGCTCCCTGTTGTTCATCTGCATCTAGGGACACTTGTTTATCTGTGTACTGGTAGTATGGCTGCCAGCTATGCAACTACACAAAGTGCTGAGAAACAATGGCTCAGCAAATTTTTTTTTTTTCTTGAACACTTTTACTGCATCATCATGTTAAAAATATTAAATATGTGCATATAAATAGCTCTCCTGAAACCAGATATAACTTGAGTCCTCAATGGGCTTTTGAAATGATAAAAACCACAGTGCTATCTTATTAGTTTTGTTGTTGTTTGAACCCATTTCATTAAGAACTACATAATTCCTTGGGGATCCTAACATAGTCAGAAAAAATACATTGAACACACTGAAAAAAATCCATAACACATACTTTAAGAGCAACGGTGTCTCCTAAGGCATTGGTGGTGGAGAAGACCTCGCCAAAGGTACCTTCACCTATTTTCACACACTGCTTCATACGCTGAGGGCCAATACACTTTTCCCAGGACAGAGGGCCTGTTTGATTACACTCCACATAAACCTTTTCTGCATCCGAAATGTCTTCACAAACAACCTGTAAGGGAAAAGGTGGACAAGGTTAGGCACGCGGGTATTTATGATGTTATAATATTTGTTTTCAATGAAGGAAATGGCTTGTGCACCTGAAAAACTAGTTTCATTTGACAATGCTACTCTATGATTTTGTCTTAAGTATATGTTTTTTGGATATCATTGCGACCAGACACTTAGCCAACTGCTGATGCACTGAATATTGCAATTTTAAAACACTGAGATCTGGCAATTGGTATTATGAAAAGCACTGTGGCCCACATGGGCTGCTATGATGATAATGCAAGTGTAGCAAATGCAATGCTTACCTAATCCAAAAGTGAAACAAAAAGTGTCAGGTATTTCAAGAAATATACCCTGTCTATACAATTTCTCCCTGTATCTTATTTTTTTTTGGCAGGGAAAGACGTCTGAAACTAGCCAGCTGGGCACTCTGTTTTGTATTTTAAAAATACATATAAATGGTCTTTGAAATGAGTTCATCCGAAAAATGCATAGAAATAATGATATTATTGTTTCATCATTATTATTATTCAATTCAGTGATAATAAAGTGGTATTTGTGTAGGCATGTGAATATGTATTTTTTACCATGTTTAATGTCATGCACTTGAGGCTAGGGAAAGGCGTAAAAAACAGTGATGAGACCAGCGATGCTGTATGGTTTGGAGATAGTGGCACTGAACAAAAGACAGGAGGCAGAGCTGGAGGTAGCAGATATGAAGATGTTGAGGTTCTCTTTGGGAACGACGAGGATGGATAGGATCAGGAATGAGTCCATCAGGGGGACAGCACGTTAGATGTTTTGGAGAGAAGGTCAGAGAAGCCAGACTGAGATAGTTCGGTCATGTACAGAGGAGGGATAGGGACTATATTGGTAGACGGATGCTGGAATTGGAGATAGCAGGCGGAAGGAAGCCGAAGAGAAGATTTAAGGACATAGTGAGAGAGGATATGAAGGTAGTTGCCGTGAGAGATGAGGATACAGAGAATAGGGTTAGATGGAGAAGGTTGATTCGCTGTGGCGACCCCTGAAGGGAAAAGCCGAAAGGAAAAGAAGAAGAATGTCATGCACTTGAGGCTGTTCACTCTTGACTCAATCATTCAGGATATTTCTTATTCTAGACCTCTCCACAGCAGCCTTGGCAAGGCAACAACATTTTATTGATGCAATGTTTTGATTCTCTAAAAACAATAGTGGTGGTTGGGTGTAGCTGACAAACCCTTCTGCTGACATTTTTTAATATTTTTCATTTCTTTCTATGCTGTGTGCATTGCCAATCACTTGTATACAGACAATTACACTGTTTGCCCCAAATAAGTCCCAAGACGACAAATGTATTTCTCTTCTTTAAGCAAGAATAGAAATTCTCAGGAATAATCATCTTATGTTTACCCCTGGTAGCATAAGTATCATGGTTGCAGAGTTTTTTTGGTACCTGAGAATCAAGGCTCTGCAGTTGTGACCGAAGATGTTTGGAACGTGGTGTCTGGAGAGGCGTGGCAAAAAGATCCTTGCTCACGTCTAGTAAAACTGCTCTTCCAGGAGAATATGCCCCTGACAGATGTAAACTCCTTGGGGTAAGTAAAACTAAAGACATTTGAAAAGAAATAGGAATATTAAGCATTTGTAAAAGATAAAGATTGATTGACATCACTTGTGATTTTCACTTATAAAGTAGCAAATTACAAGTTGAGAAGATTGCTGTTCGTACGGCTGTCCAATACCTTTACGATGAACGGAGAGGGCAGCTTTGAGGCGGCTCCAGGTTTGTGTATTAGGTGTTAAGTCCATCAACAGAGAAGAGAGATTAAGTTGACTGACTCTCACGGGGGTTGAGAAATTCTTAGTGGGTCTTTCCTTCCTGGGCTGCACAAATGACCAACATTTAATCAAAAATCACAATCTGGCCAATTGCAATTTTCAACTCTCAGGAGAATACAGTGAGTACAAAAGGTGAAATGTGTCCTGATGCTATTTTGAATAAATTATCATTCTGCAGTCCTGTAATCTCCATTGGCTGTTGTACCCATCATGTACAACAGACGGAAATATTTGTTTGGCAGATGTCACTTCAGATTCATGCTCTCCATATTTTTCAATAGAAAGTAGACTGTAAAAATGGTAAAACCATAAAATCACAAGTTGTACTCTTAGATCCACCTCATTTGTAGAAACATTTAGAAAACCATTTTTCCACTGAATGAATATTTTACAACCTAATTTTGGACATTTTAAAACACAAAAACAGCACTATCAAGTTACTTTTAGAATTAATGCAGTAATTCAATTCTCACCTGTGTCTGTTTATGGCCTGTGGAGAACATTTCACTGATGCAGCAGTTCTGAGTCTTTGTACCGCCTCTTCGGGGAGAAGCCTCCTTCAACATATGACTGATGGTGCTACCATTGTTCTTCCAGCGGTTCACACTCCAGCCACTCACACATGCCTTCCTGGCTGTCCTTGAGAGAGCGGCACACATGCGTTGCTGTTTCTTTCCTTTCTGAGCCAATGAGGGATTTTTTGATTTGGAGCTAATTTTACAGGAATTTTTAATAACTTTCTCTGTTTCTGTGCCATTGTTGTCGGACATAGTTGTACCCCTATTTTTCAGACCGACTGTCATGGATGAAACCTCTTCAGATTGATCACTGTCAATCTCAGACTGAAGGTCTTCTCCAGTTTGTTCATCACTTGTTAGGTATATGACATCTGGGGTTGAATCAAGCTTTTTGTCTCTGGACCGCAGATTTTTCTTGGATTTGAATGAAGTTAATCTCTTTAATACTACAGTAAGTTTGCTTCGCATACATTTCTCAATCAATATCTTTTTAACTGTTTCTGGTGCATTACATGGCATCTGAGCTATTGGATTGTTTGAGAAGTGTCTGAGAGAACTCTTTTTTTCACTGATTTCCCCTGAATATGTGAGACCTTCAGGATCCTCACTACTCCACGTCTGATCGCTTTCATCTGCATTTGAAGCATTATCACTTGCTAAACCAACCTCCTCGGAATCATCTATGTATTCATTTTCTGATAATTGATCAGCTGACAGCGTAAAGTCAACTGACAGTGAGTGGTTTCTGATCTCACCTTCATTCTCTGATGCTGCTTGGCCACATCCCTCAAGACTATTTCCTGCTAGTGAATACTCACTGGTTCTATACTGATTTACAGAAAATCTACCAGAGAATGATGAATTTGAAGATGACAAACGTTCACTAGTTTGACCAATTTGGTTTCTCTGAGAAGAGCTTGAATCGTTCTGAGAATATGTTTTCTGATTGCAAAGCTGAGTCACAGTAATGTTGTCCAGTCTTCTTAATTGCACTGTACAACACTGTGTCAAGCATTTCTCTTTCAGAGCCTCTTTCAGCCAGTAGGACTCTTCTGCTGCTGATACAAAATCATACCTGATTTCACCTTCACCAGTAAACCGATTCATACTTGATATTGCTCCATCTTTCTTATTTTTCAGATTTTCACCGTTGCTTTGGTCCACTGCCACACAGCTTCTTTTCTCGTTCATACAGCTTGGTTCTAAAAACAAGCTGACCGAGGGTTCATGGTAACATAGGCCGGATTGTGACTGCACCTCACCAAGGTTTAGCTGGTGCTTGTCCTCAGGGAGCAAAATGGGTGGCACAGAGAGTAATTGCTTCTGTAAAACAATATCATCTTGGGATGTGACCAAGTCTATACAGCTGATAGACATAGATGGAGGAGTTGAAGTTTGATCAGAGATGGAATGGGTTTTAGCGTGCAGCCTTTTGCTGACAGAGCTTGCTGAAGGTGTAGAGCAAAATATGGGTTTCCTATGGCAGGCCCCAAGACTGTTGTCTGACAACTCATTAAGAGATCTGTCCCGCAAGGGGTTGTTAACAAAACTGTCTGCATCTGTGGCACTCTCGACACTAGATTCTTTAAACTTCAACTGACCCCTATTCTTGCGTTTGGAACGAGGAAGAGCTTTACTGAAAGCCAATATGCGCCTTTGAGAAGTAAACTCCTCTGAAGAGTCGAGCACACTGGTCAAAGGTTTCCTGAGCTTGTTTTTGGTGGATACAGCATTTCTGCGGCGGGTCACAAAGCGGCCCGCAGAGGGAGGAAGGATGCTGAGATGAATTAAAAAACAAAAAAGAATTATTGAAAAAGTACAATTATTGTATTATTGAGACAACTGTCCAATATTGCCAGGAGACAAACAGCCTCTTTGGATCAATACTCACTTAGAGGTTTCATTCCTTTGAGAGGAATTTCTCTGACACAGTTTAGAGGCAGAGTTTACCTCACACTCACAGGTAAGTGGGCCATGCTGTTCTTCTAATCTCCTGGTGGGTCTTGGAGCAGGTTGGATTGTCCTGTAATTGTAAAGACCAAATAAATCTGGAAATAAAGTAAACACCGACACCACTTCTATACACAGTACTGTTATCCAATTGACTCCAGACAAATATAGTAGTATACCATTCAAAATGTGTTTGAATGTTAAATGGTATCAAGCATCAGAGCGCCACAAAACAACTACAGGACATGAGCTAAACCAAAGACAGGGTGGTGTAATGTTTTGCCTTTGTTAATGATTGAATTGTATTTTGAAATATACATCTTTTAAAAGCTACGATGGGATCTTTTAAATGTGACAAAGAGGTTCACTACCCCAACACTTTAGATATCTGCCAATCCCACATGAAACAACCCCACCCAATGGCTGTTAGCAGTTTTGATTGGGACTGTCCTGTGTGCTGAAGCGGCTTTAAGGGATCAATGCTGAACCTGAAAATATAAAGGTAGGAGTGATTTTTTCCACATCACTACACTTTATCCAAAGTACGCTATATAGTTCAGGATTGAGTAAATGAATGATTCTTGAATACAGCTACCTCAAAAAGTACAATTATTTGGTTTATCACAGAGGACGAAAGTAAACCCATAGGTACCAATCTAGGATGAATGGAACTTGACCAGAAGTATTTTTGTATCGAAGTGCAGCACAGGTATAATTATCTCTAAGTTGAATTTTGAATAAAAGTACATAATTGTGTCATATGTAATTTATCAACTTCTGTTTTCCCTATTAAGCTATGGTGGGCAGCCAGGCCAAGCAGAAACCCCGCCCCCCATCAGGCCTTCGCAGGTGGACTTTTGTTAAGTGCAAAAGGTTATGTGGCGACTATCAATGCCTAATATCAGAATCTCTTTCATCCCCAAATGTGCAATGTACAAAGGAATTTCACATGTTATGACAGCACCCTTATAGCAGGAAATTTAGGATAAGAGTTATAGGCCAAAAGAAAGATTAACTTAGCAAACAAAATACACCACACTAAGGAAATAATATACAATTCAAGTTAGTTTGTAAGAAAAGACAAATGTCTTTGGCAATAGTGGGGAGTATGGGATAAGTTAAGGACCGTGATGGCCTGCGGGGGCAAAAAACTGCTAGAACAGCTGGTGGTCCTGGTCCTGATGGACCTGAACGTGAGACAACTGGTTGTTCGCACGATGCGTTTGGTGCGGGCAGAGAATGCCAGGTACCACACAATGACAGGGGAGGAAAGGACACTATGGATGGTGGCCCTGTAGAACTGGGTGTGAACTTTGGAGGAGATGTTTATCTTGCAGAGCAGCCTGAGGAGGAACATCCTCTGGTGTGCCTGCTTGATGACCTTTCAGTGAGTGAGTCTTCCATTTCAGGTCGCTGGTGATGGTGGTGCCCAGAAACTTCAAAGGGTCCACCATCCGTACTACAGATTGTTAATGAGGAGAGGGCGGTATGAGGGTGGTTGTCCAAGACCGACTCCACCGGCATATTGGTGTTGAGCTCCAGGTTGTTAACTGTACACCATGCTGCTAGCTGTGACACCGAATGCCTATAAGCTGTCTCATCGTTGTCCTAAATAATGCCCAGGACCATTGTGTCATCCGCAAAATTCCCCCAGCTTGATGGAGGAGTGGCTGGAGGTGCAGTCATTGGTGAAAAGGGAGAAGAGATAAGTGGGAAGGATACAACCTTGTGGGGCACCAGTGTTGGGGGTTAGGGAGGCCGACAGATGGTTCAGTTGATGGAGTATGTGGTGAAGGCTGAGGTTGATGGCATTATCCACATAGGGGTTTTTGTACGTTAGATGAACTTTATGGGTTCAAAGAGGGGGCCAGTGATTGGTTTGAGGAAGGGCAGGATTAGACTCTCAAAACTCTTCATGGTGACATGTTATCCTGTCCTTCTTTGGAACGGGTATGATGGAAGATGTCTTGAGCAGGATGCCACCCGACATTCAGAGATGGACTGATTGAAGATGAGTGAAAATACTGGTGACAGCTGGGCAGTGTAGTGCTTCAGTTTTGATGGGGAGACACCATCAGGTTCAGCGGATTTCCTTGGCTTCAGCCACGAGAAGACCTTAACGACTTGACTCGTTGAGAAGGTGATGATGAGAGGACAGGAGATGGCAGGGTGGTGGATGAGAATGGTAGGGGGATAAGGAGTCAGGAGGTGGGCTCTCAATGAATGCTAGAGAAGGGGGAGGGGGAGGGTAGTAGTGACAGTTGAGCAGCAGGGAGTCTTTCAAACCTGGTGTAGAAGGTGTTAAGATTGTCAGCTAGTCCAGGAGAGGGGGAGACAACAGGGCTTTTTCCTTTGTGATTAGTGATGGTTCTGAGAGTTCTCCAGACATCAACTGGATCACTAGTAACTGAATCACACTCCATTCTGGCTCTATAGACATCCTTGGCAGATTTAACTGCCTTTTGGAGGTCTTGTCAGACAAGCTTGAACATGTCCATGTCTGAGTTCCTTGGAGAACAAGGGCTTTTGATTATTGTATCTTGTGATGCTTTTGGTCGGTAGGAAGACCTGCTCACAGAAGCTGATGTAGCAGCAAACTGTCTGCAAAACTATTGTTGTCATCCTCAGGGCCACTCAGTGACTCCCACACAAGCTACAGTAGGGACTGATGCACCTTCTCATGACAGGTAGAAAAGGCCTTACTCCACACTTCAGATCAAAGAGTGGAAGTAGTGCACCCAAAAGATCCTTGCCAAAATATTTTCATGGCAACTGGACCTGATTTCTTCCCTTGAGAACATTTCACCTCTCATCCGAGAAGCTTCTTCAGTTCAATTGAACTGTGGGGAGTTTTACCTATATAACTATCATGGTTGGAGACTGTTGTAAGTTGCTATGGCTTATTATGATAATGAGAGTTGTTTTGCTGAAAGTAGGTTGAATGGGGTTGTTGTGCTACTGGTGTCCTTAGTGACATGTACCTGGGCACAACATAACTTTACTGAAGTCTTTCTTTATATCTGGTACAACAACAAATTGGCTACCCACCTTACAGACTTGGGCCAGTCCAAAAAAAAAATCAAATTCACGCTATTGTAACTGACATACCATGTAAACATGACAAGTAACACTCCACTGCAACGGTAACTGTACTCAGGTGTCACTTGGCGCACAGCTCATGCTGCTGCATGCATACATACATAAGTATGTCCACTTCATCAAGTGGTGTGATGCTCCAACAAGCAAAACTGAGAAAAAAATCCAACAGATTTCTCAAGTTTGAAAAATGTATCATTTTAGTGCCTCTTTCTCATGCGTGCCTCTTGATGGGGGAGACCCTACAAAATTTAGTTACGCTTGCATAATGACAATAAAAACCTGAGTCTTAAGTCTGTTTTCATTTAGAAGACCGAAAGTGTCATGTGTCTTCAGTTACTTGTTTATGAAGCCATAAACCTAGTCAAGGTAAAGCAAAATCTGATGACAAAGCACCTGAAGTGACATTTGAACTGATTTACGAGGTATGACTTTGATAGAGCCGGATATAAATATCCACAAGTCGCGTTAAATACTACAACTATTATTATGTTGTTCAGTTTTCCACAAATAATATCGAAAAGTGGCAAGAAGTTAATTATGTTTCAGTTGAAACCACTTCAGGAAAATGTTAAACTGTTAATTTTCTGAAAACCTCAAGGTCTGTAATTTAAATATTATATATATATATATATATATATACACAGTATATACACAATGTTATAATTACTTAAAAATGCTGTGAAGTAAAATGCAATTTGAATTCAAAAAACTGTGTTTATGCATTAATACACTGCTTAGAGAGCACACTATCTGATTCAAGCACACGCATACCATGTGATGATGCTGACAAATGTATGCATTCTTTTTAACATGAATCTTGATTTCATAATTTTCTCATCTTGGAGGCACAAACCTGGTTTCCATGCTCCTCAAAGAAAACTGATGTTGAGAAGGTGGCATTCTGGTATTAGTATCATTTTCATCACTGCTGTCTTCTGTTAGACACGACTGTGCCTTCCTCTTGGCAGCTTGACCTGGATGACCCCTTCAACACAAGATAGAAAAATAGCATAATTCATAATACCGATAATAGTCTTTCCTTTCACAGCTGTCTTTCTACTGTTACTAAAGGCAGTATTAGTGGTAGCAGTATAATATACTACTTTATCAGAATCACTTTATTCATGCCCGAGTGGCTTTATTAAAAATTATAACCAAACAATTATATTGGAAATTCCTAGCAGCTCGCTGGCAAACAGACCTGGCTGTCTTGCTTTTCTCAGACGGCCGAAGACAAAGGGGAATAGTGTCTTTTTCCTGAAAGTTTAGGTCTTTCAGAAACTGCAAAGCCTTTTTCTTAGATGGTCGCATGGCTCTTTGACGTGCATCAGTTGTCTGCCGGGACCTGTCGCTTGAATATATCAGCACGAGGAACGGTGTGAATAAAAAAAGTGATACACATATCACAAAGTCACAAGAGACAGAGAGTCTGTGGAAAGCAGAACAACACAAGGACGAAGACTCTTTACCTGATAGTCAGACGTTTTGCAGGCTCAGAGCAAGATGCGTCACAATCTGTTGAGTGTGAACTGTCGAAGACATACTTGCGGTCACCAGGTGAAATCCAAGCCGACAGCTTTCGTTTCTGCCTACCGTAGGTATTTAGATATAAAGGCTTTATCGGGTTCATGGTTTAACTTTTTGTAATGAACAAATTACCCGGCCTTAGACCAATGCGCAATAACAGCAAACGGTATAAACGCGAACTAATTACCCAATATGGTATTTTCACAAAGCTTAAAGACTTAAAACCCCAAAAAACCCATCAGCATTTGTCAGCGTAGAGAAAGAAAACACACTTGTTGTCGTATTGACGGAGTCGCATTACAATTTGGTACTTTTCCTCTATGCTACATCGCAAACCGCCCCCTGTTCAAACTGCAGCTAACCGATGATTGGTCAACATTCAGTGAGGACTTTAATCGAGCGCCACCTGGCGAATCGGAAGAGTAGCAGGTTAGAAGTAAATGACGAACGTGTTTCGTGACAACTTCTTCTCTTCATTTCGGCTGCTCCCTTTAGGGGGTCGCTACAGCTAATCAACCTCCACCATCTCACTCTATTCTCTGTATCCTCTTCTCTCGTACCAACTAACTCAAGGTCCTCTTTCACTACTTCCACAAATATGCTCTTTTCTCTCCTCTAAGTTCCAAGCTCAGCTCAAGGTATATTCACCTTCCTTCTCTGCATTAAGTCAACCCACTTTCTTGCTTTTTCTGTCATTATCCCAATATTCAAAGTCCATACTCTCAGTCCCAGACTCTTGCATACTCCTCTTCTCCCTCTGCTTCCAAACACACCTTCCTTTTCTCCTGGCTTGTGCCCCCTGAGTCTGTATTTCATACCAATCAACTAACTGTGATAAAATGTTTATAAAATGTTTCAAGGTTAGTTTGAACTGAAAATACTCAGTATTCTACGGGAAAGAACATCGACCGGAAAATTTAACACAACAGATGCAACTGATATTGCAGTAACAAGTAAACGCCACTAGATGTCAAAGTCATATCATTCGACATTCACTAATACGTGATTAGAAGCACTTCATGTCCAGCAATACGATCACATTTGGAAAGTAAAGAGATAGATAATTCCAAATTAAAAAAGCATATATTGCGTCCACAGGCAAAGCAGTTGATTCAATTTTGTACTGCACCATAGCCTGCAGCCTTTGTAATGACATTTTTGTGATGGTCTAGTGAGAATTCTGTTGTCGTTGGTGGCACTTGGATTCGTCTAAAAAAACAAAGTACAGAATTCGAGTGGGCTCAGTTGCTTGTGTGTGTGTGTGTGTGTGTGTGTGTGTGTGTGTGTGTGTGTGTGTGTGTGTGTGTGTGTGTGTGTGTGTGTGTGTGTGTGTGGGGGGTGTGTGTGTGTGGGGGTGTCTTGGGGTGGGTGGTGGCTGGGCTTGTCGGAGGGGTGGGGGGGGGAATGTCTGGGTGTGTGTGT